>JAKIJQ010000075.1:925000-1068939 GCA_023373905.1 Rhizoglyphus robini | reverse complement strand
GTTCGACGCGTCGAAACGTTTGAACACTCACCCGGCTTGAGTGTGCTGGCAGCCAGTCAGGCGGCGGGCGAAACGTGGACCACTCCATGGCGCAGTGGCACGCGCCACTTGCCCTCTGCTGTTTTCGGCATAACCTGTTTTCGGAGTGATGAGTAAATACGGAATTAAACTCGATGTAAAATAAAACAGCAAATGATGGATTACCTTCGATGGTGATTGGGTTGGTGGATGAAGTAGCCACTTGGTCATCGATATATTCGACATTGATGGGAATGCCATTGGTTGATGGTGACAGTGATCCAACTGGAACATTGCCAAGCACTCGATCCATTCGTTGAATCTTGTTGGGTCTCTCGCCCTCCACCTCACCGTCCTCCTCCTCTTCTTCCTTAATGTGCATCATTTCTCCATCCTCCAACTCCTCCTTGATCTCTTGTTTCACACAATCCTCCATCTGTTCCGTCTCACCACTTTCGTCTAGTTCCTCCTTCATTTCTCGTTTCACTCTACATATTTCACATTCTCCACAGTCACAGTCCATCACGTATTCTCCACCATCGTCTTCTTCTTTCTTGACAAATTCACCGAGTTGAATTGATTGTCCATCTGAAACATCTAAAGAATATACACAGAAATGCACTAAGTTATGGCGAACACAACACAACAACTAGGTTTGTTTACCTTCAACTTTGACCTCGATGTTTGCGGGAATGGTAGATTGAGTTACAGTGATTGGAGGTGCTACTGGTGACACAGTCTGTTCGCTAGAAATTGATCCTGATGTTGCTGGACCACAAGAAAAAAAAAAGATTAGAAAAATCAACTTGACAGTGCCAAAAAGGAGAAATACCTTCTCGATTGTGATTGTTAGCTGCTGTTGATGGTGCACTCGTAGGATTGATCTGTTGGTTGTCGATTTGAATGTCACTTGTCGGTGCACGTGTCACTGTTCCATCTGTACCGAAGTGATCATCATCCTGTGCAGAAGAGGGCACATCATCAAGACACTTGTTGAACTGGTCCAGCACAAAGACAGCAAACTCATCCACAAGGTGACAGTGCTCGATGGGTAGTTGACTCTTCACCTGTGCCTTCTTGTGCTCCATTCGACTCAGCAGAGACTCATAACCAGGAAATCGATCCATTTTGTTGTAGAGTAGACGAACAAGTCGTAATTTGTCAATCAACAGTCAGCGTGGAGAAAAATCGAGAAAGTTAGACATGTGCTCAAAACAAAAGGCGTATTCAGAAAATTGTGCAAAAGGGGAACTGTAACACACGAATCGACTATTCGTAAACAAAGTTACTTCACGTGCATAAGGCTAATATGAAAATTAATACTTTGGGCGGTAAAGCCCAAAACGCCACTGAGCTTTAATCGGCGACGTTTCTGCTTTGTGAGCTGTGTTTGTGATCGTTTCTACTGCAGCTCAAGTTGACTTTCGGTTTTGTCTCGTTTCTCAACTGTTGGACCTAACTGTGCTCACTCCCCCAACTGTTGCCATGTCCCATCAATCTGTTCCAGCTCGTCTCAATGAGAATGAGGCTCCAGGTCCATCACCAAGTCCACCAGTTCAATCGAGCAGTGGCATTTGCATCAAACAGGAATATTTCGAAGGTATTTACAGTAATATACTCAACATGTGAACTTTACTTTGTTTACTCTCCCCCAGACCAACTGCTCATGACTCGAACTATAAAGACCGAATCCGAATCACCACCAAATGAGCACAACATTATGCAATCAATCAAGGTGGAGGTGAAAGAAGAACATTACGATGACCAGGACTGTGTGGTGAAGTGTGAGTTGGACTTTGATGAAGGTGAGCAGATTGACAGAAAGATAAAAGTCAAAGTCGAAGGTAAATGTAACTCTTCTTTGTAATTGTAATTTCTCTTCTTCAGATGTTTCAAGCGGACAACTCGTTCAACACTTTAAATGTGTCAAAAAGGAAGAAGAAGAAGATGGTGGAGAGTACGTGATGGAGTGTGACTGTGAGGAATGTGAAATATGCAGAGTGAAAATGGAAATGAAGGATGAACTAGAAGAAAGTGGATTCGAGACAGAATTGGATCGAAACAGTGCTCAGGAAGTTCAAGGTTTTACTAGAGTCAAGAAAGAAGAGGGCGAGGATGATGGTGAGGTGGAAAGGCCTAACAAGATACGACGAATGGATCGTGTGGTCGGAAATGTTCCCATTGGGTCACCATCACCATCCCCCCACTGTATACTCCCACAATGTTGTTTCCGTCAATTTTGCGGGTCTCGATGACCAAGTGGCAACTTCATCTATCACTCCAACCACCATCGAAGGTATTCAATTATTTTTTGTTGTATCTGATTGTTTTATTCATTTTCCATGAGACCAAACCCGCCCATCTCAACCTGTCAATATCCCTCTCCCTTCTTCAATTGTCACTCCAACTCAACCATCATCATCATCATCTGCTCAACATGTCAATAAGCCACTTCGAGATGAACTGCTCACTGCTGTACCGATGATGGACAATGTTAATGTTGGACGTTTGGTTGAAGTGCTTGCGGATGAATTTGATCGAGAACAAATTGACGAGGACAACTCTACATTGAATCAAGTGCACAATGAACAAGAAGATGGAACAGTAGTGGATGACAACAAGAATGATGGTGAGCAGGATGATGGGGATGAAGGTGACCACACGATTGAACAACGACAAGACAGAAATGTTGGTGATGAGCAACAAGTGCCCGCAGAGAGCTTTGTGAAGCGAATTGAACCTGCTGATGAGCTGGGAAACAGATTCGAGTGCGACTACCGTGCATGTGGAAAACGAACGAAAGGAAGAAGTGATTTGATTCGTCACATTCGATCACACACCGGAGAGAAGCTTTTCAAGTGCTCATTTGAAGGTTGCGACCGGGCATTTGTCCGAAACGCCCAATTGAAGGAACATCTCAACGTCCACTCTGGAACACGTCCCTTTGTTTGCAGTTGGCCTAGATGTGAAGCTCGATTTGGTAACAAAAGCAATCTCACTGTACACCTTCGTAACCACACTGGTGAGCGTCCATTTGAATGTGACCAGTGTGATGGCGCTTTTACTCGTCATGGTGAATTGGTCATTCATCTGCGCACCCACACCGGAGCTCGTCCATTTGTGTGCACTTGGCCCCAGTGCGGTCAAGCTTTCACCCAGTTAAGTCATTTGAAGACTCACTCTATTGTACATTCAAACGAACGCCAATTTTCTTGTGATGCTCGTGGCTGTACCAAAGTTTACAAACATAAGGTGACATTGCGTCGACACCAAAAAGGCCACTCACAATTAGCCTATGTGCTCAAATTTCTTCGTCCCATTTTCCTTCATTCAGTCGCACGATTTTTGCATCTGTCCTCAAGTCACACGAATCCACTTTTTATTATTCATACATTTGAGTTGTCAATTTTAATTTCTTATATATCATATGTAAAATCTAATAAAACATTTTTCTATCAACTAACTCGATTATTTTTGTCATTTCACAAAATGATAAAAAGATCAGTAGGAGAGAATCAACGATCTGATGGTCGTTTTGAGTGAATTGCCGCCATTGTGCCCCACTTCAATGTGCCCTATTGTAAAACTTTGCATTATGCCCATTTGCCAATAATGTTTTGGAGTGTCTTTTCGAGTGAATTCTCTATTGATTGTGAGTAAAATGTTTTATTTTTCATGCTCGGTAAAGTCAACAAATCAATTCACAAGTACAGTGCATGGAAAGACAAGACACGAATAATCGGGATAACGAAATTAACCCATGAAATGTTGTACTCACTCATTAAAAGTAGATATAAAGCAAATCAGTGGTTGGTTGTGACGATTGAGTTCGATGATGGGCTGTTCATTGAACAGTGTTTTCAATGCTGTAGGGATCGAGTTAGAGCACTCCGTAGAGGACTAAACTTGGTAGACAAACATTTCCTATCAATATTGACTTGATTTTCTCGTAGACGGATATTATATTATGAAACAAATTCGAGATAGTTGACAAAAAAGTGTTTTATTAGAGTTTACATGAGATGTTAATTGTTACATTGATTGACGACAACTCAAATACAAACAAAAGTGGATTCGTGTTACTTGAGGCCATGTACAACAGTACGACGAAATGGAGGGAGAACGTAATTTGGAATGGTTAAGGCAAATGGTGCTGGTCCTTTTGGTGTCGACGCAATGCACGCTTGTGCTTGTAAACTTTGGTGCAGCCACGGACATCACAAACAAATTGCCGCTCATTTGAATGGATAAAAGAGTGAGTCTTCAAATGAGTTGACTGTGTGAAAGCTTGAGCACACTCGGGCCAAGTGCACACGAAAGAACGGGATCCGGTGTGGGTGCGGAGATGAGTGACCAAATTACCATGACGAGTAAATGTGGCATTATACTGGTCACAATGAAAAGGACGCTCACCAGTGTGGGTACGAGTGTGTGCAGTGAGATTGCATTTGTTTCCAAATCGAGCATCACATCTTGGCCAGGTACAAACAAAGGGACGGTCTCCTGAGTGGACGTTGAGGTGTGATTTGAGGTCGCCTTTCTGGACAAATGCACGGTCGCAACCAACCATCGAACACTTGAAAGGTTTCTCTTTGATGTGTGTTCGAATGTGAATAATCAGGTTACTTCTGTGTTTCATTCGTTTTGCGTAATTACAAAATTAACTACAAAATTATCAAAACATTGTAAAAACTTTCGAACTATCAAACATTTAAGTAATAAATAACAAAATTTAACAACCTAAACCCTCCTTCCAAAACTTTTCCGCCCAGATGGGTTGGCGCCCCCACCCTTCCCATCTGGCAATAAAAAGCCTCCTGTCGGCACTGGATATAAGTTATGTTAAGTTTTCGAATAGATTTGGGTGATCTTGGTTTTGGTATTCGATTTAATCCTATTTTTTGTAGGATTAACAGGATAGAATAGAATCAGCATAGAAAAGCATAGAATTAATATTAAAAACTGCTAAAACTACATTTCTCTATGTCATATTTGAGCGGGTTTTCAAAAATTGATTTCCCTTAAAACCAAAGCAGCGTTTGAAAATTAGGCACTCAGAAAGCTATTTTTTTCTATATAATCAGTTCTATTATCATGTTTGTTTCATCCCGTGCTTGACTTCTGAAGACTTGCAATCCCTCACATCTCATCTCCCAATTTCCAGCACACATTTTGTGTCCTGTTATTTGCCGTTTCATCATGTCTAAGTACATTCCAGCTTACCCTGCAGAGTACGATTACTCTTCTCTTTCAAACGAGGAAGTAGAGCACATCGAGAATGTGCGAGAAGAACAGAGAGTTAAGATGCTCAGATTGAGCAGAGTTGCAGCTCAAAGAAACTCAAAATACCTGCTGGAGCATACCAACTCATACTGGAACATCGCGTATAAGATGATTGGTGAAAAAACTGAAAAAGTTCAATGGGACGATGCCGCTAATCAAATTAAAACGTTTGTTCCTGATTGGCGCTTTCAATGTGGAAATCAACTTTCGGACGACAAGGAAACCTACAAGCAGTTCATGCTGAATGAGCGCAAGAATGAACTTGACGGAGTCGAAGCCGAAAATTTGGCCCAATTGACTTCTTATAAATCAAATAAACGTAAGCTTTACCCTGAAGGCAAATCTCAGAAAAAGAAAAAACGAAATTTGTTTCAAATTATTGGCAATGCAAATTCACGCATGTTTGAATGTGTTTAATTTTCAATAAATTTCTCGTTTTTGTAATGTACATGTATTTACTGTAAATTTTTCACTAAATGTACCCCGCACTTTGTACCTTTATATAAATTAACCAAACAAGTTAACTCTGGAAATAAATATTTCACATGTGTTTAATTTAATTGAAGTTTGTCATTTAAATATTTATTATGAAACCCCGTTGGAGTATTCGAAAATTACCGAAACATTTCCCAATCTAATGAATAAATAAATAATTGAACAATTAGGATTGCATGATTAATTGGCGCATTTGATTGGCAATTTAGACAAATTGCTTTTTGAATGCATTCTTTAGTCTGGGAAAGGAATAAAATATTCATTTTTAATGTTTAAAAACTAAATACAATTTAAAACATTTATTTATTGTTTTTTGTGAACAAAAACCATCATGCAACTCATTCCACCTTCATCTCGTCGCTGTTTCTATCAAACATGCAAGGAATACTTTTACCGAGCACAAATCGACACGATCCAAACTGCGTTATCGACTCAATTGGGCAATTTTGATTAGTACCCTGTGTGCCCTAACACTTGAAACCTACATAATGGCGAGTGGCTACCAATTGAAGATTTGGCGTATTGAACCAATTTCGTTCTATTTCTATCAAAACAGAAAGTTTTATGATCCATATTTGATTGTCATTAATGGCCTTTTTTGTGCTGATGAATTTCTACGTACGCCATCTGTTGTATCATCTACCTACAAAGCACCAAATATGACAATGGAATTATGAACAATTTGTGAGGCAGCAAGATTGGTATGAGCAGAGTTTGATAAGGGACAAACAGAAATTGTCAAAAATTCATGCGAAAAAGTATGAAGAATTTTTAACCAAATTTCAGAATTTAAAATTTTTTACTAAAACTGCCGAAAATGTTGATAATGATTTTGATTAAATTGAACATGTTTCTACATTTGGAGAATATTGATAAATCTAAATTCTTCAGCCACAAACTGTCAATCTATCCAAATTTATCAAACACAATTCGTACTCGAAACATTCTAGTACAGATTGCGTTTGACAAGCTCAATTATGTTCTACTTGTGGGCTATTTTGTGCTGTACATTGCATTCTGTGCCATTTATGGTTGGATTATTGTTGGTCCATTTGCATGGTACTACATTTTGTGGCTATTGCTTGTCGGTATCATAATATTTGATTATCTTTCACAAGTATTTCAACTTGCCCTCTTCATGGCGGTCTTTGGCACTTTCGAGGTGTACAGCGTAATGAAACAGTGCGCAGAAATGTATTCTTAATTGGAGTTCATTATTCGACAATTCGAATCTCTCACTGGTTCTCTGCCGATTTGGTATTGTCAATTTGTGCATCGAATTCTGCGCGACCATACACGAGTTTGTTTCACGCTGGTTTGCTCGTGACTTTCTTGCAAGCTGCAACTTTACCTTCATTCTCACCAACATTCCAATCAACATTTATCTTGTGAGCAAGGTGACCCTAATGTACATGTAGGTAGGAAGCTTATTGTTGGGTGATTAACCCCTCAAAACTATGCAACCTTTAACCTTTGAACTTAAGACCAATAGTAAAATGAAATAATGCGGAAACACAATTTGTAAATAAAAGTTGATTTATTTGAATATTTAGCATAAGATAAAACATATAAAAATAGAGATGGAGTTTGACAATGATGAATGACCGAAGTCAATGATGGACATCACTGGTCATGGGCGGAACACGAGAACCAACATGAGATGAGGCCACGGATTAACCACACACGGACACGGGTGATAGGTGATAGTCGAATTGGTCTGCACACGAGAGCACGTCGATGATCCACAGGAAGATGAATAATCACTGGGTGTTGGTGACGATCTACACTCAATAGACAGAACAAACAGTTAAAAGAGACAAAGTCTCAAAGACGATTGGAGACAATGAAGACAATTGATTGGTGATGATTGGTGGCAACCAAATCTTCAATGAGAAATCCAAACACGAACGTGAATTTCCCCGGTGCGCACCGAGGTCGAGTCCTCGGTGGCTCATTTCTTTTATAGCCAACCAAGAGTTGCCTTAGATGACCGTAAAAGAGGAAAGAGAGGGCAGGATGGGACTGGAGGTGGACAGTGACAGAGATGTGTAAGATACTGTTTGTGTTTTTGTCCCTGTGACGCACATCTATAATCAGATTAGTGCCACAAGGATGTGAATTGATGTGACTGTTGGTTTGCTTAGGGCAGCAATGTTTGCGTTGACTGTGTTTGGCATTTCAAGAAAACCAAAAATGGTTTCTTTATGATTGCACATTAGTTTCGGCCATTCCCAGTTGAATGTGCTGAGAATTGGTCTTTTTACTTGGTTCGATGTGCATGCCACTTCTGTATCTTTTAGATCTTATGTGTGATGTTGTTTAAGCATTAATTGCGACCAGAGCCTACTCGCTCACTGTTTGATATGATCGAGTATTTCACTTCAATAAAGTCACGTCACCCAAGCATCTTACACAGATCAATGTATTAAACCTTGCCGCATTCGACTGAATAACAAAGCTATTAAGATTGCGCCATCTGATTGACATTCGAAGTTGCCTAACCGTTACTAATTGAGTGAACTGTCCGAATACACTGTCAACAAGTGTCATCTTATTTGGAAAGCTGCAGGGTGCAATCATTCGAGATGATTTTGCTAACTTAATTAACGTTATCTGTCGATCTCTCATTCGTGTCGAATCACATACGGGATGTACGTTCAGTAATTTTAAAGATGAAGAGGCCAAAGACTGGCTCTCAATTGGATGAACATTAAATTTAATTAGTGAAGGGTCACTTTGACCATTTAGATCAATTGACCGATTAAACTAACATATTGGGAATTAGAAAATTAAAATGAAATAATATAAAATATTAAAAGATTTAATTAATAATTATTAAAATTAAAATTAAAATATTTTCGTTTGTTATTGTTATGACTGGTGATTGGAATTCAAAGAATTGCCAAACATGTGAAACAAAGTTCCTCATGACAAACACATCGCCGTTGGATTCGGATATTTGTTCGCTGTTGCAGGTCAGGCACTGAGCTACTGTGCAATGATTCCAATTGCTGACCAGGGTCGGGATGTGCATGCACTGGCCAGGTATATTCCAACACTGCAAGGAATGCTGAAGGGACGTGGATGGATTTGGTACAAAATGAAATATGACGATTTGTATGGAAGATTGGTTCGTGGACCCAAGTATGCCGTCTCTATTGGACCAATAAAAGAGTTTTTCTCGCCTTGCTGTTCTTGAAGTAAGTTGATTAATACTGATGAAAGAGAATACATTAAATTGACTATTATTTATCCCCACAGGTCATATTCGTTTATATTGGTTATCTGTTTATGGCATTTAGTCAAATAATAGAATCTCGAATCCAAAACTCAAAATGATTTAAAATCAATTTATAAAACAATTGTTTATTTTTATATTTAAATTAACAAAATAATTTGATAATTAAAACCGATTGTTTAATTGTATTTTGTATTTGCTTAATATATAATAATCGCTCAAAGTTTCAATTAAATTTAAATTCCATTTGACATCCTTTCGTTGTTTTCTCCCACTAATCATCGTTTTTGTTTTGCGATAAGAAACAAAGTTCGAGTCGGTTAATAGAAAAGTGTTTTATTAGATGTTAAATGAGATGTAAGAAATGAAATGTTACATTAAATGATTACAATACAAATACAAACAAAAATGTGGATTCATGTGACTTGTGGGGACAGATGTAGGACTACAACTAGATGGAGATGGGATAACGAAGTATGGAATGTCAAGGCTAATTGTGCTTGTCCTTGTGTTGACGCAATGCACCCTTATGCTTGTAAACTTTGGTACAGCCACGAGCATCACAAGAAAATTGGCGCTCATTTGAATGAACAATAGAGTGAGTCTTCAAAATGCTTGAGCGGGTGAAAGCTTGACCACACTCGGGCCAAGTGCACACAAATGGACGATCTCCGGTGTGGGTGCGCAGATGAGTGACCAAATCACCATGACGAGTAAATGTGGCATCACACTGGTCGCAATGAAAAGGACGCTCACCAGTGTGGGTACGAAGATGTGCAGTGAGATTGAATTTGCTTCCAAATCGAGCTTCACAACTAGGCCAGGTACAAACAAAGGGACGTGTTCCAGAGTGGGTGTTGAGGTGTGATCTCAATTGAGCCATTTGAACAAATGCCTGGTCGCAACCATTCACAGAACACTTGAAAGGCTTCTCTCCAGTGTGGGTTCGAATGTGACTAATCAAGTGCTGTTTTGTCTTCATTCGTCTTCCACAGTCTTGATAGTCGCACTCGAATTTGTTTCCCAGCTCGTCAGCTGGCTCAATTCGTTTGACAAAGTTCTCTGCAGGAACTGACACTTGTTGCGCACCGCCAGCACTCATGTCTTCTCGTTGTTCAATCGTTTCCCCACCTTCCTCTTCATCTTGCATATCATCCTTCTGATTGTCGTCCACTTCTGTTTCAACGTCATCTTGGTAAATGTGCACTGGATTCAATGTTGAGTTATCATGGTCCACTTGTTCCCAATCATATTCCTCGGCATGCACTTCAACCACAAGTGCCACATTGTCCATCATCGGTTCACCGTTGGGCAGTTCATCTCGAAGTGTCTCATTGACATGTTGAGAAGATGATGATGTGACGATTGAGGTTGGGACAGTGACAGGTTGAGATGTTTGGGTGTGGTCTGATGGGAAATGAAATGAATAAAACCGAAGTAAAATAAAACAAAACTGATTACCTTCGATTGAGTTGGTGGATGAAGTAGCCACTTGGTCATCGATATATTCGACATTGATGGGAATGCCATTGGTTGATGGTGACAGTGATCCAACTGGAACATTGCCAAGCACTCGATCCATTCGTTGAAACTTGTTGGGTCTCTCGCCCTCACCATCACTCTCCACCTCTTCTTGTTTGACTCGAGTGTAACCTTCAATAGCCAGACCACTGTTCCCACCCAATTCTGTCTCACCACTTTCGTCAAATTCCTCCTTAATTTCTCGTTTCACTTTGCATTCTTCACAACCCTCACCTCCACAGTCACAACAGTGAAACAGTTGTGCTTCATAATCATCTTCATCTTCTTCTTTCTTGATCCATTCACAGAGTTGAACTGATTGTCCGTTTGATTCATCTGAAGAAGAGAGAAACAGAAATTAAATATGGTGAACATAACACAACAACAGCTTTGTTTACCTTCAACTTTGACCTCGATGTTTGCGGGAATGGTGGATTGGGTTACTGATGGTGGTGATGGTGGTGACACAGACTGTTCGTTTGAAATAGATCCTGATGCTGCTGGATCAGATGGAAAAATAGATTACTATATTTTTGTGTTGTTAGACAGAAAATACCTTGGCATTGATGGTCCACCTGTGGATTCACCGTATTGACATGTTCGCTCACGTCGAGTCGAGTGTCATCTGCAAATGCACGTGCAACTGGGCCATTTGAGCCAGGCAAAAGATGATCTTCAGCTGTATCAGTTGTAGCATCAACGGTGACAACATTACAACACTCGTTCACCTGATCCAACACAAAGGCAACCATGTTATCCACAAGATGAGAGTATTCGGTGGGTAGTTGACCCTTCACCTGCACCTTCATCTGCTCCACACGAGCCAGCATCGACTCGTAACCAGGATAACGATCCATTTGGTGGTAGAGTAGAGTAACTGAACAAATCGAAATTGTAAACAAAAATCGACAAAAAGCGTGGTGAAAGCTCGAGAAAGACAGCGTGCTCTAAAGGACTACAAAGCATTGATCAACGTATTCAGAAAATGGAAAAGTTGGGCGCTGTCACACATAGTTTGACTATTCATAAACAAAGTAACTTCAAGTTCGAAAGGCACTGATGAAAATTGAAGTCGTGGAGAGCAACGCCCAAAACGCCACTGATGTTTTATTGTTATTTCTATTTTGCCATCCGTGTGTGTTCATTTCTACTGCAGCTCAAGTTGACATTCTGTTTTCCCATTTCTCTCGTTTGTCCCTATTTGTGTTCACACACGCAACTGTTGACATCTTGTTGTTTTATCTGAGTGAGTTTATTGTGAGTGATTTATTCATTTCATTTCCCATCAGACCACACCCAACCATCTCAACCTGTCACTTTCCCTCTCCCAACTTCAATCTTCACTCCAACCCAATCATCATCATCATCTACTCAACATGTCAATGAGGATGGTGGCCAATCATTAGAAACACGACAAGACACGAGTGCTGCTGGTGGGCAACAAGTTCAACAAGTTCTGGCAGAAAACTTTGTGAAACGAATCGAACCTGCTGACGAGCTGGGAAACCGATTTGAGTGCGACTACCAGCAATGTGGAAGACGAATGAAACTAAGAACCAATTTGATTCGTCACATTCGATCACACACCGGCGAGAAGCGTTTCAAGTGTACAGTGGTTGGTTGCGACAGTGCATTTGTCCAGAATGGCGATCTCAAATCACACCTCAACGTCCACTCTGGAAACCGTCCCTTTGTTTGTATCTGGGCTGGATGTGAAGATCGATTTCTACAGAAAAGCCATCTCACTGTACACCTTCGTACCCACACTGGTGAACGTCTTTATCATTGCGACCAGTGTGATGACACATTTACTCGTCATTCTCATTTGGTCACTCATCTCCTCACTCACACCGGAGCTCGTCCATTTGTGTGCACTTGGCCCGACTGTGGTCAAGCTTTCACCCAGTCATGTCATTTGAAGACTCACTCTCTTGTACATTCAAATGAGCGCCAATTTGCTTGTGATGTGCGTGGCTGTACCAAAGTTTACAAGTATAAGGTGACATTGCTTCGACACCAAAAGGACAAGCACAATTAATCTTAGCGTCCCAATTTCCTCATCAGTCATCATTCTCACCATTCAGTCGCACTATTTTTGTATCTGTCTTCAAGTCACACTAATCCACTTTTATTTTTATTTATACATTAGAGTTGTCAATGTTAATTTTTTTATATTTCATGTAAAATCTAATAAAACACTATTCTGAATTTTGTGAATGTAAATAAATTCGATTATCTCAATATTGTGGTCTATTTTCTAAATCAATGTGCATCGGAAATTTTCATTGGAATCATTCGGTATCGGTTTATCGGTATCGTTTCAAGTGTGAGCCGGGATTAGATAGGTAAAACTCAATGTACAAAAAAGCTTACGACACCGAGTGTTCCCAGGTGGTCACCCTCCCAAGTACTGACTCGGCTCGATGCTGCTTAACTTCGGTGATCGGACGAGAACCGGTGTGCTCAGCATGATATGGTCGTAAGCTGAGAGGAGAGAGGCTGAGATGGTCTATAACACAATTGACATAAGCAAACCATTTTGTCGACAATGTTATGTTGGTAAAGCAGTAGAAAAGTTCATTTCCATTACATAAATGCACATTTCCAATTAGAAGAAAAAACTGCTGATAAACGAGTACCACGGAATGATTGCCAAACGTCGTGTAATCAAAAACCAAGTTCAAATCGGTTACATTTACTCTCGACTTTCCGAAATGTAAAAGTTTTTTCACTTCAAATATTTATTAATTTATTACAACTCAACCGAAATCATGGATTACTGGGCTTGGATTTTAGTTCAATTGATTGCAGTTTGCTTTCTGATTTATTTGTGAGTATTTTTATTAAATTTTCTTAAATTTATTGATCAAAATTCTATTGATTTCTTTATAATTTCTGCAGTTATTTTCAACGTAAATTCTCGTATTGGTCTTCTCGTGGAATTTCTGGTCCTCAACCGACAGTTCTATTCGGTAATCTCTGGGATTATCTCCGTATTGGTCAAGTTCGGCTAGAGAAGGAATGGCCGTTAAAGTATGGCAAAATCTATGGAATCTATCATGGAACCGCACCTTTGTTGACCATCACGGATGCCGAACTGATCAAACAAGTGCTGATTAAGGACTTTCACGTTTTTGTGAATCGTGTCAAACTGAACTTTGATCACGAAATTTGGGCCAACAATTTGGGCATTGCTTACGATGAACAGTGGAGACGTATTCGTGCAATTACCACACCTTCATTCACCACTGGAAAGTTGAAGGGAATGCATTCGGTGATGAGTCGATGTGTGGACAAGTTGGTGAAACATTTCGATCACGTGATTAGTACAAATCAAGGGAAAATGAACGCAAAAGAAGTGATCACGGGATTCACTGTGGACGTAATTGCTTCCACTTCCTTTGCCACTGAGACCAATGTCAACAATCCTGGCGATTCGACTAGTTTGTTCCTGCAGAATTGTCTCAAAATGTTTGACATTCATCCACTCAAGTTGATATCGTTCTTCTTTATGCCCAAATGGTTCAACAAACATGTGGCTGGCATTCAGGTTGGTTTTCCCGATGAACAGTTTGACTTTTTCGCGAATATGGCAAAGGAAATCATCCGACAACGAAAGGCTCAAAGTACGAATCCAAAACAAAACAAAACGGATTTGGTTCAACTGATGATGGATGCTTTCGTGTATGATAGCGATTTGAAGAATCAATCCTATGACAAGTTGACTACTGAAGAAGATAATGATCAAGTCGACAGTAGCGCCACCACGGTCAAAGAAGGATCCATCAAACGAACACTAACCGAAAACGAAATCATCGCTCAATGTATCTTGTTCTTTGTGGCAGGCTTCGAAACCACCGCCAACACAATCGCCAATATTCTCTATTATTTAGCAATCTATCCAGCAATACAGGAACAACTTTACGCAGAGTTGCATCAAACCCTCGACGGTTTAGATCAGAATTCAGAACTTTACTTTGAGAAAATCTCAACACAAATCCCGTACCTTGATGCGGTAATCAAAGAGACACTTCGAATGGTGCCACCAGTCACGCGACTTCAACGTAAAGTTGGTGTTGATGGTTACAAACTCGCTGGAATTGCACTCGAAAAGGACATTGTCGTGGAAGTTGGTTCCTATTCAGTGCACTACAATCCTGAGTACTATCCCGAACCAGAAAAATTTGATCCACCCAGATTCATGCCCGAGAACAAGCATCTTCTGGTGCCGTACACTTATTTGCCCTTTGGTGCAGGTCCACGGAATTGTATTGGAATGCGATTCGCTTATCAGGAGATCAAGTTGTGCTTGGCACAGATTGTGAGACAATTCAAGTTTTCTCCAACACCGGAAACAAAGATTCCGCTCGAGTATGGGAAAATGAGAATATTGAACATTAATGACATTCCAATGAGAGTTGAAAGTCGTTTAGTGGGATAACCTAAAAGTAAGTACGTTACGGATGATCCAAGATGGATACTTTTATTATTATTATTATAATCTAAAATCATGATTGTGTGTAATGGTATATAAAATAAAAATGGTGTTTAAAATACAAAAATTGGAATGATTTAAAAAATGCTTATAAAGAATTCATTTGATTCTAAATGAGAGTTTAAGAAGAAGTCGATTCGTTGATGTTTTCCTCAACTTTATGATTTTCATTTTTAATTTCTACCATTTCGGGTCGTTGTTGAGGGACCGGAATCTCCAACTTGGGCAGTGCTCTCATCTGTACGAGCAATTCTGTGATGATACTCTGCAGTGTTGGCAGAATGAGTAGAATTTCACCGAAACGTCCTTTTTGGATTGATATAATCTTCCAAACACTCGTGCACTTGTGAACGCAATTGCTTGACTTTGGTCAGATTGTCCAGTCCGGCCACCGATGGATTGAAGAAAGTGATCGCTTTCAGACAGGCAAGCTCGTTATCGTCCAAACTTAGTTCCTTCATGGTTGTGACAAGCTCGTTGAAAATTCGAGAATAGATTCGTGTGATTTCGGGCGATTCTGTAGATGCTTCTAAATTCTTGGGAAATGCCAAATTCTTACTCCTCTCACACAAACTCCTACTGGAACTTGATGTATGCGGTCAAGGGTGAAAAGGCAGACAAAGTCCAATGGCACCATGAAGCCTTCACTCAAGTCAAACACTTTGTCCCTGACTGGCTCGAGCGCTAGAACAAGTGGCAATCCACATTCCAACCAAATGGCACCATACGAGCGGTTCAGTTTGCATGAAGATGACAAAAATGAACTTGTCGTAGTCGAACCAGAACATTTGGACCAATTGACATCATATCTATCAAATAAGCGTAAGCTTGTCTCTGATGGCAAATCTCAGAAGAAGAAAAGGCGAAATTTGTTTCAAATAATAGGCAATGCAAATTCGCGCATGTTTGAATGTGTTTAATTATCAATAAATGTTTGGTTCTTTTTGATTTTTTAAAATAAAAATATAGTTTCCTGACAGTTTTTGTCGAATCTAGTTCTGTTCCCAGGCAAACAAAATGTTTTTGTTATTTTTCTAATATAAATAAAATTTAAATTGTTAATTTAAAATTCTCTTTTCTGAAGAGATTATATTTTCCATTTCCATAATTTTAATTAACTATTCAGAATGTTGATTCTTGATTCATTTTACAAAGTTTTAATAAACTCTCAAAGTACAATTCCATTTGAAACGAACCATCCTTTCGTTGTTCTCTCCCACTTTTCACTATTAATCGTTTTGCATTATTAAACAAATTCGAGTTAATAGAAGTGTGGTTTATTAGATTTTAAGATGAGATATAAGAAATGAAATGTTACATTAAATGATTAATCAATACAAACACAAACAAAAATGTGGATTCGTGTGAATTGTGGGGACAGATACAGAACTACTGAACTAGATGGAGATGGAATACAACACGGAATGTGTATTACGAATATTTGCGAATACGAAGGCTAATTGTGTTTGGCCTTTTGGTGTCGACGCAATGCATCTTTACGCTTGTAAACTTTGGTGCAGCCACGAACATCACAAACAAATTGTCGCTCATTTGAATGAACAATAGAGTGAGTCTTCAAATGACTTGAGTGAGTGAAAGCTTGACCACACTCGGGCCAAGTGCACACAAATGGACGAGCTCCGGTGTGGGTGCGCAGATGAGTGACCAAATCACCATGACGAGTAAATGTGGCATCACACTGGTCACATTGGAAAGGACGCTCACCAGTGTGGGTACGAAGGTGTGCAGTGAGATGGCTTTTCTGTGCAAATCGAGCTTCACAACTAGGCCAACTGCAAGCAAAAGGACGGGTTCCAGAGTGGGTGTTGAGGTGTGCCTTCAATTGACTATTTTGGACAAATGCCCGGTCGCAACCATCCACAGAACACCTGAATGGCTTCTCTCCAGTGTGGGTTCGAATGTGATCAATCAAATGATGTTTTTTCTTCATTCGCTTTCCACAAGCCTGGTAGTCACACTCGAATCGGTTTCCGAACTCGTCAAGCTCAATTCGTTTCACAAAGTTTTCTGCAGGAACTTGTTGCGCATCACCAGCACTCGTGTCTTGTCGTTGTTCAATCGTTTCGTCACCATCCTGTTCATCATCTTCTTCGAAATCTTGTTCAATATTGTGCACTCGATTCAGTGTTGAATTGTCCTCGTCAACTTGTTCTCGATCAAATTCCTCAGGCACATCAAACACATTGTCCATCCTCGGTACACCATTGAGCAGTTCAGCTCGAAGTGGCTCATTGACAGCAGGTGATGATGATGATGATGATGATGATGGTTGAGTGGGTGTGACGATTGGGGTTGGGAGAGGGACAGTGACAGGTTGAGATGGTTGGTTGTGGTCTGATGGGAAATGATATGAATAAAACACTCAGATACAACAATAAATGATTGATTACCTTCGATGGTAGTTGGAGTGATGGATGAAGTAGACATTTGATCATCGGGACATTCGACATTGGTGGGAATGCCATTGGGAGATGGTGATCCAACTGGAACATTCCCAAACACTCGATCCAAACGTTGAATCTTTCTTGGTTTCTCCCCCTCACCCTCACCGTCCTCCTCTTCTTGTTTGATTCGGGTGAAACCTTGACAAGTCTCGCCACTGTTTCGACCCAATTCTGTCTCACCACTTTGGTCAAGTTCCTCCTTAATTTCACGTTTCACTCTGCATATTTCACATTCCTCACAGTCACACTCCATCACGTACTCTCCACCATCTTCTTCCTCTTTCTTGACACATTTAAAGTGTTGAACTGATTGTTCGTTTGACGCACCTGAGGAATACAAACAGAAATTCAGAAAGTTATGGTGTAAACTACAACTACATTTGCTTACCTTCGATTTCGACTTTGATGTTAGCCTGAATAGTAGTGGAGTTAGTTACAGTTGGTGGTGGTGGTGGTGGTGGTACTGATGAGGATGATGTTCCAAGAGTAGTGGAACGAGAACATTCGCTAGTAGAGTGATGTAAACCAATCTTCACGTCTCGTTCAGTGTCCATCTGTTCGCCACCTTCATCAAAGTCCAACTCTCGCTTCACTACACATTCGGGACAAGCACAGTCCTTGTCATCATGTTCTTCTTCTTTCACCTCCACCTTGATTGATTGCATAATGTTGTGCTCATTTGGTGGTGATTCGAATTCGGTCTTTACAATCAGAGGGAGTTGATCTGGGGGAGAGTAAACAAAGTAAAGTTCATTATATGTTGAGTATTCTACGGTGTAAATACCTTCGAAATATTCCTGTTTGATGCAAATGCCACTGCTCGATTGAACAGGTGACTGACTTGGTGCTGGACCTGAAGCTTTCTTCTCATCGAGACGAGCCAGAACAGATTGATGGGACATGGCAACAGTTGGGTGAGTGAGGTTAGGTCCAACAACAGAGCAACGAGACAAAATAGAAAGTTGACTGCAGTAGAAACGATCACTCAACAAACACACGGCTCAAAATATTAAAATAACAATAAAACAAACTATCAGTGGCGTTATGGGCTTTACCCTCCAAGGCTTTAATTCTCATAATAGCCTTTTTTACGTGAAGTAACTTTGTTTATGAATAATTGTACCAATGTGTCACAGTGCCCATAATATCGTTTTTCTGAATACGTTGATAATTGCTTTGTTGTCCTTTGTGTTTTGAGCACGCTGTCTTTCTCGCTTTCCCCACGCTGTTTGTTGACAATTTCGATTTGTTCAGTTACTCTACTCTACCACCAAATGGATCGTTATCCTGGTTACGAGTCGATGCTCGCTCGTGTGGAGCAGAAGAAGGTGCAGGTGAAGGGTCAACTTGCACCCGAACAGTTTCACCTAGTTGACGATTTGGTTGTGTTTGTGTTGGATCAGGTGAACGAGTGTTGTAATGTTGCCATGACTGATGCTACAACTGACACAACTGAAGATCATCTTTTGCCCGGCTCAAATGGCCCAGTTGCACGTGCATTTGCAGATGACACTCGAATCGACGTGAACGAACATGTCAATACGGTGAATCCACAGGTGGACCATCAATGCCAAGGTATTTTCTGTCTATCAACACAAAAATATAGTAATCTATTTTTCCTTCTCATCCAGCAGCATCAGGATCTATTTCAAACGAACAGTCTGTGTCACCACCATCACCACCATCAGTAACTCAATCCACCATTCCCGCAAACATCGAGGTCAAAGTTGAAGGTAAACAAATGTTGTTGTTGTTTTATGTTCACACAATAACTTACAGTCCATTTCTGTTCCTTAGATGAATCAAACGGACAATCAGTTCAACTCTGTGAATGGATCAAGAAAGAAGAAGATGAAGATGATGAAGCACAACTGTTTCACTGTTGTGACTGTGGAGGTGAGGGTTGTGAAGAATGCAAAGTGAAACGAGAAATTAAGGAGGAATTTGACGAAAGTGGATTCGAGACAGAATTGGGTGGAAACAGTGGTCAAGCTGTTCAAGGTTACACTAGAGTCAAGAAAGAAGAAGGCGAGGATGATGGTGAGGTGGAGAGGCCGTACAAGATACGACGAATGGATCGTGGGGTTGGGAATGTTTCCATTGGGTCACCATCACCGTCCTCCAATGTCATTTCCATGAATGTGCACGAATATGTCGATGACCAAATGGCAACTTCATCCACCAATCCAATCACCATCCAAGGTAATCCATCATTTATTTGTTTAATCTGACTTATTCATTCCATTTCCCATCAGACCACACCCAACCATCACAACCTGTCACTGTCCCTTTCCCTACCCCAATCGTCTCACAATCCTCATCATCTACTCAACATGTCAATGAGACACTTCGAGATGAACTGCTCAATGCTGAACCGATGATGATGGACAATGTGGCACTTGTGGTTGATGTGGGTGCGGTTGAATTTGATCGAGGACAAGTCGCCGAGGATAATTCAACGTTGAATCCAGCGCAAACTGATCAAGATGATGATGAAAGTGACGAGACGATTGAACAACTACAAGACACAAATGTTGGTGATGGACAAGTGCCCGCAGAGAATTTTGTGAAGCGAATTGAACCTGCTGACGAACTGGGAAACAGATTCGAGTGTGACTACCGTGGATGTAGAAGACGAATGAAAGACAGAAACAATTTGATTAGTCACATTCGAACACACACAGGAGAGAAGCCTTTCGAGCGTTTCATGTGTTCCGTTCTTGGTTGCGACCGTGCCTTTGTCACAAAGGACCAATTGCAAGCACACCAACACAACCACCCAAGAATCCGTCCCTATGTTTGCAGCTGGCCAAGATGTGAGACTCGATTTGAAAGCAAAAGCCATCTCACTGTACACCTTCGAACCCACACTGGCGAACGTCCATTCAAATGTGAAACATGCAACGCCACATTTACTCAGCATGCTAATTTGGTCACTCATCTCCGCACCCACACCGGAGCTCGTCCATTTGTGTGCACTTGGCCCGAGTGCGGTCAAACTTTCACCCAGTCAAGTCATTTGAAGACTCACTCTTTTGTCCATTCAAATGAACGTCAATTCATTTGTGATGTAACAGGCTGCACCAAAGTGTACAAGCAGAAGGTGACATTGCTTCGACACCAAAAGGCTAAGCACAATTAATCTTGCCGTCCACATTTTCTCACCACTTCTCTTCACTTAGTCATATTTTTGTATCAATTCACACGAATCCACTTTTATTCATACATTAGACTTGTCAATGTTAATATCTTATATCTCATGTAAAATCTAATAAAGCATTTTTCTGTCAATTGACTCAATGTTTTTTCATTTTACAAAACGATGAAAAGGGCAGTGGGAGAGAACAACCATCTGATGATCGTTTTCCGCGATTGTGCACCATTTGCTTCAATGTGCCCTATTGTAAGGTTATCTTGATTTTGGCCATTTGTCAATAACCTTTTGGAGTTTCCATTCGAGTGAATTCTCTACTAGTATTTGAACCAGCAGCTGGCATTTTGAAACATTATGGCTATCATCAATAAAAATAGGTAATGCCATTGGCATGAAAGTCGGAGCGAAAGTGTGTGAAACGCTAAAATTACTCAGTCACATTAAAACGAGAATTCAATTTCGACAAATTTGGTTGGACAATTAAAATTCAATGTATCAATCTAATTTGTTTCTTCATCAAACACATGCAAACGATGTTACATCGTACTACCTAAATACGCAGATCATCATCATTCAGTTAAAAGCAATTTATATCACAGAATAATTATCGATTTCCATCACACATCTTAGACTTTGAAATCCAAAGTTTGGATCATGGACTTTATGGTCACAGCCTGCAATTCTTATTGTTTCTCCTTTCATATGTTTTGGGCCACCATGCTTTAATGCCCAGAAACAGTCGCTTATACTAAATATACAGATTCATATAATTTTAAAAAGTAAAAATTAAACTTCATTTAAAAAATAACAAAGCAAAAAATTTAAAATTGGTACTCGGTTCACAAATCCAAATAGAAATTCAACTATTTTCAAGATCCGAGGATAGATTCTCCCATCTAGAAATCACATTTGTGCAATTGTTCTTGTCCTTGTTAATCTTTATGTTCTGTTTCATTGTTAGTTTGCAATGGTACGTCCAGCGGTTTTAATTATGTTACATTGCCCATAGATCTAATACAATGTCAATGGTTGTCAGAGTAGTTCAGAAAGGCATTTTAGTGAGCAAATAGTCGATATTGCAAAAATTAAATTTTGACTATTGGAAATATCGATATTTTATGCCTCTTTGCTAAATACCAAATATGTCAATGATTAGATGAGCATCACTGCATTATTTAAAATTTAAAGTTGTTAGGTTTAAAATTTCGGACAAATTAAATGTGATAATGATAATTCTCAAATATATCGGAAAATGTAAACAAATACCCAACAACACCTGCACTCAAGTCAAATGGTCCGCATCCATCTCCTGGAATCACCTTTGAGTGTGCTTGCTACTGCGCATCTCTATTGCGCACAGTGGTCGTGCCAGGGAAAGCGTGTGCCACAGAGGGACACACACACAGTGTTGATATCTCGATTCCTTCACATTTCAATACAAAATTTCGGATTTTTCTCAAAATCGCTATTCCTTTGACCTTTGACCTATATGGCCACAAAACTATACAGCACATCTAGACCACAACCAGAACACTGTGTTAAATTTTCAGACCGATCCATGCATTCGTATTTGAGTTGTAGCGCACACAACAAATGACTGAAGTTACATTTTTCTCGGGTATATATCGTCGCTCCCGCAATCACTCACACCTCGCTCGCTTCGCTCGCTCAGCGTGAGTGATTGCGGTCGCTCCTCCAATCAAATAAAATGTTATATTTTGATGCTTTGTAAAGTCAACAAATCAATTCACGAGTACAGTTCATAGAAGCTCATAACAAAAATAAGCGGGATAACGCATCCATTCAATGAAATGTTGTACTCATTCATTAAAAAGTAAATATAAAGCCAATCAGTGGTTGGTGGTTGCGATTGAGATCGGTGATTGTTTGCACAATGTTGTACGAATCTAGTTGGAGCAATCCATAGCAGACAAGACTTTAAATATAAACTTTTCATACCAAAATTTACAATTCTCGTAAACGGATTTCATTATGATTCAAATTCAAGATAGAAAAAAGTTTTCTTATATTTTATATTTGAGATATAAAATGTGCATTGAAAGATTACAATACAAAATACAAACAAATGTGGATTCATTGTGATTTGTGTCGCAGATACAGAACTACATATACTAGATAGGGGGGATAAGGAAATATGGGATGTTAAGGCTAATTGTGCTGGTCCTTTTGGTGTCTACGCAATGCCCTAAGAAATTAACATTGACAACTCAAAAGTACATTTTGTATGAATAAAAGTGGATTTATGTGACTTGAGGACAGATTCAACAGTGCGACTGAATGGAGTGAGAACTGGTGGGGAAATGTGGACGCTAAGACTAAATGTGCTTGGCCTCTTGGTGTCGACGCAAATCCACCTTTTGTTTGTAAACTTTGGTACAGCCAGGCACATTACAAACAAACAGACGTTCATTTGAATGGACTGTAGAGTGAGTCTTCAAATTACTTGAGGTGGTGAAAGCTTGACCACACTCGGGCCAAGTGCACACAAATGGACGATCTCCGGTGTGGGTGCGCAGATGAGTGACCAAATGAGCATGACGAGTAAATGTGGCTTCACACTGGTCACATTGAAAAGGACGCTCACCAGTGTGGGTACGAAGGTGTTCAGTGAGATTGAATTTGCTTCCAAATCGAGCTTCACAACTAGGCCAACTGCAAACAAAGGGACGCGTTCCAGAGTGGGTGTTGAGGTGAACCTTCAACTGGACATTTTGGACAAAGGCCTTGTTGCAACCATCCACAGAGCACTTGAAAGGTTTCTCTCCGGTGTGGGTTCGAATGTGATTAATCAAAAGGGATTTTTTCTTCATTCTTTTTCCACATCCATGATAGTCGCACTCGAATTTGTTTCCCAGCTCGTCAGCTGGTTCAATTCGTTTGACAAAGTTCTCTGCAGGAACTGGCACTTGCACATCACCAGCACTCGGATCTTCTCCATTTTCAATCGTTTCGTCACCGTCCTGCTCATCATCATTCTGATTGTCGGCTACTTCTGTTTCTGCGTCATCTTGGTCAATGTGCGCCGAATTCAATGTAGAGTTGTCATGGTCAACTTGTTCCCGGTCAAATTCCTCCGCGCGCATTTCAAGTCCAACATTGTCCATCATCATCGATTCACAGTTGAACAGTTCATAGCGAATAGTTTCATTGACATGTAGAGCAGATGATGATGTGACGATTGGTGTAACGAGAGGGATAGTGACAGGTTGAGATGGTTGAGTGTGGTCTGATGGGAAATGAAATTAATAAAACTCGAAGTAAAATAAAACATTGATTACCTTCGATTTGGTGGGTGGATGAAGTAGCCACTTGGTCATCGATATATTCGACATTGATGGGAATGCCATTGGTTGATGGTGACAGTGATCCAACTGGAACATTGCCAAGCACTCGATCCATTCGTTGAATCTTGTTGGGTCTCTCGCCCTCCACCTCACCGTCCTCCTCCTCTTCTTCCTTAATGTGCATCATTTCTCCATCCTCCAACTCCTCCTTGATCTCTTGTTTCACACAATCCTCCATCTGTTCCGTCTCACCACTTTCGTCTAGTTCCTCCTTCATTTCTCGTTTCACTCTACATATTTCACATTCTCCACAGTCACAGTCCAACACGTACTCTCCACCATCGTCTTCTTCTTTTTTGACAAATTCACCGAGTTGAATTGATTGTCCATCTGAAACATCTAAGGAAAATGCACAGAAATGCACTAAGATATAGTGAACACAACAACAACTAGGTTTGTTTACCTTCAACTTTGACCTCGATATTTGCGGGAATGGTGGATTGAGTTAGTGATGGTGGTGACACAGTCTGTTCGTTTGTACTCGATCCTGAAGTTCCTGGATTATAAGGAAAATAGATTACTACTCAGTTACGGTGAAAAGAAATTACCTTCGATGTGATGGTTCACTTGTGGACTTGTCGGATTGGTTAGTTCGTTCACTTCGTTTCGAGTATCTTCTGCAGGTGCCACTGGTCCATCCGAGCCGGACAAAAGATGATCTTCAGTGGTGTCGGTTGTAGCATCAACCGTGACAACATTACAACACTAGTTAACCAGATCCAACACAAACTCAACCAAATCATCCACAAGATGAAACTGTTCGGGTGCTAGTTGACCCTTCACCTGCACCTTCTTCTGCTCCACACGAGCGAGCATCGACTCGTAACCAGGATAACGATCCATTTGGTGGTGGAGTAACTGGACAAATCGAAATTGTCAATCAACAAGTAGCGTGGGCTAGAGAAAGACAGCGTGCTCACAAACACAAAGGACAACATAGCAATTATCAACGTATTCAGAAAATCGAAAATAAGGGCGGTGTGACACGTGGTTTGATTATTCATAAACAAAGTTACTTTACGTATAAAAGGGTGCAATGAAAATTAAAGTCTTGGAGGGTAACGTCCAAAACGCCACTGATGTTTTATTGTTATTTCTATTGTGCCATCCGTGTGTGTTCTTAGAACACTGTTCTACTGCAGCTCAAGTTGACTTTCTGTTTTCCTCATTTCTCACATTTCTCCCAATCTGTGCTCACTCCCCCAACTGTTGCCATGTCCCATCAAACTGTTCTGGCTCGTCTCAATGAGAAGAATGCTTCAGGTCCATCACCAAGTCCACCAGTTCAATCGAGCAGTGGCATTTGCATCAAACAGGAATATTTCGAAGGTATTTACAGTAATATACTCAACATGTGAACTTTACATTGTTTACTTTGCCCCAGACCAACTCCTCATGACTCGAACTATAAAGACCGAATTCGAATCACCACCAAATGAGCACAACATTATGCAATCAATCAAGGTGGAGGTGAAAGAAGAACATTACGATGACCAGGACTGTGTGGTGAAGTGTGAGTTGGACGAAGATGAAGGTGAGCAGATTGACAGAAAGACAAAAGTCAAAGTTGAAGGTAAATGTAAATGTTGTGTTCACTATATAACTTACAGTACATTTTTGTGTGTCTCTTTTTCAGATGTTTCAAGCGGACAACTCGTTCAACACTTTAAATGTGTCAAGAAGGAAGAAGAAGAAGATGGTGGAGAGTACGTGATGGAGTGTGACTGTGAGGAATGTGAAATATGCAGAGTGAAAATGGAAATGAAGGAGGAACTTGACGAAAGTGGATTCGAGACAGAATTGGGTGGGAACAATGTTGAAGGTTGCACTAGAGTCAAGAAAGAAGAGGACGAGGATGATGGTGAGGTGGAGAGGCCGTACAAGATACGACGAATGGATCGTGTGGTTGGGAATGTTCCCATTGGGTCACCATCACCATCCCCCACTGTATACTCTCCCAATGTTGTTTCCATCAATGTCGAGGGTCTCGATGACCAAGTGGCAACTTCATCCACCAACTCATTCACCATCGAAGGTAATCAATCATTTGTTTGTTGTATCTGATTGTTTCATTCATTTCATTTCCCATCAGACCACACCCAACCATCTCAACCTGTCACTTTCCCTCTCCCTACCTCAATCGTCACATCATCATCATCTGCTCAACATGTCAATGAGCCACTTCGAGATGAACTGCTCAATGCTGAACCGATGATGAACAATGTGGCACTTGTGGTTGATGTGGGTGCGGAAGAATTTGAACGAGAACAAATTGATCATGATGATGAGGATGATGGTGACCAATCGATTGAAAATCAACGAGAAGACACGAGTGCTGCTGGTGGACAACAAGTTCTGACAGACAACTTTGTGAAACGAATTGAACCTGCTGACGAGCTGGGAAACCGATTCGAGTGTGACTACCAGCAATGTGGAAGACGAATGAAACAAAAGAGTAATTTGATTCGTCACATTCGATCACACACCGGGGAGAAGCCTTTCAAGTGTTCAGTTGAAGGTTGCGACCGGGCATTTGTCCAGAAAGGCGATCTTAAAGCTCACCTCAACGCCCACTCTGGAACCCGTCCCTTTGTTTGTACCTGGCCTAGATGTGAAGCTCGATTTGGAAACAAAGTCAATCTCACTGCACACCTTCGTACCCACACTGGTGAGCGTCCATTCGTGTGCACTTGGCCCGAGTGTGGTCAAGCTTTCTACTCCTCAAGTCATTTGAAGACTCACTCTACTGTCCATTCAAATGAGCGCCAATTTGTTTGTGATGTTCGTGGCTGTACCAAAGTTTACAAACGTATGGGTGAATTGCGTAAACACCAAAAGGACAAGCACAATTAGCCTTTGCGCCTAGGTATCACCACTTCTCCCTCTATTCAGTCGCACTTTTGTATCTGTTCTCAAGTCACACAAATCCACTTTTATTTATATATTAGAGTTGTTAATCTCTAATATCTCATGCAAAGTCTAATAAAACCATTTTTTTCATTTCGCTACTACTCGGACTACAACTAGATGGAGTGATAAAGAAATGTGCGATGCAAAGGCTAGTTGTGATTGGCCATTTGGTGTAGACGCAATGTTTCTTTACGCTTGTAAACTTTGGTGCATCCACGAGCATCACAAGCAAATTAGCGCTCATTTGAATGAACACTAGAGTGCTTTTTCAAATTGCCCGAGGTGGTGAAAGCTTGACCACACTCGGGCCAAGTGCACACAAATGGACGATCTCCGGTGTGGGTGCGCAGATGAGTGACCAAATGAGCATGACGAGTAAATGTGGCTTCACACTGGTCACATTGAAAAGGACGCTCACCAGTGTGGGTACGAATGTGTGCAGTGAGATTGAATTTGCTTCCAAATCGAGCTTCACAACTAGGCCAACTGCAAACAAAGGGACGCGTTCCAGAGTGGGTGTTGAGGTGTCTTTTCAATTGGTTATTTTGGACAAATGCCCTGTCGCAACCTTCAAATGAACATTTGAATGGCATCTCTCCAGTGTGGGTTCGAATGTGAGCAATCAAATCCAGCCTTTTCTTCATTCGCTTTCCACAAGCCAGGTAGTCACACTCGAATCGGTTTCCGAACTCGTCAAGCTCAATCCGTTTGACAAGGTTCTCTGCAGGAACTGGCACTTGAGCATCACCAGTACTCGGATCTTCAAGTCCAACATTATCCATCATCGGTTCAGCATTGAGCAGTTCATCTCGAATTGTCTCATTGACATGTTGAGTAGATGATGATGATGTGACGATTGGTGTAGGGAGAGGGATAGTGACAGGTTGAGATGGTTGGGTGTGGTCTGATGGGAAATGAAATGAATAAAACTCGAAGTAAAACAAAACTGATTACCTTCGATGGTGATTGGGTGGGTGGATGAAGTAGCCACTTGGTCATCGATATATTCGACATTGATGGGAATGCCATTGGTTGATGGTGACAGTGATCCAACTGGAACATTGCCAAGCACTCGATCCATTCGTTGAATCTTGTTGGGTCTCTGGCCCTCCACCTCACCGTCCTCCTCCTCTTCTTCCTTAATGTGCATCATTTCTCCATCCTCCAACTCCTCCTTGATCTCTTGTTTCACACAATCCTCCATCTGTTCCGTCTCACCACTTTCGTCTAGTTCCTCCTTCATTTCTCGTTTCACTCTACATATTTCACATTCTCCACAGTCACATTCCATCACATATTCTCCACCATCATCTTCTTCTTTCTTGACAAATTCACAGAGTTGAATTGATTGTCCATCTGAAACATCTAAGGAAAAAGCACAACAATGCACTAAGATATGGCGAACATAACACAACATCTAGGTTTGTTTACCTTCAACTTTGACTTTGATGTTTGCCTGAATGGTGGAGTGAGTTACATGGCTTGGAGGTGCTACTGGTGACACAGTCTGTTCGCTAGAAATTGATCCTGATGTTGCTGGATCACATGAAAAAAAGATTAGAAAAATCAACTTGACAGTGCCAAAAAGGAGAAATACCTTCTCGATTGTGATTGTTAGCTGCTGTTGATGGTGCACTCGTAGGATTGATCTGTTGGTTGTCGATTTGAATGTCACTTGTCGGTGCACGTGTCACTGTTGCATCTGTACCGAAGTGATCATCATCCTGTGCAGAAGAGGGCACATCATCAAGACACTTGTTGAACTGGTCCAGCACAAAGACAGCAAACTCATCCACAAGGTGACAGTGCTCGATGGGTAGTTGACTCTTCACCTGTGCCTTCTTGTGCTCGATTCGACTCAGCAGAGACTCATAACTAGTAATAACACATTTTACTATTAAAGTTTCTCGTATCCTTGTGTTTTCTGTGATAATAACACATTTTACTATTAAAGTTTCTCGTATCCTTGTGTTTTCTGTGATAATAACACATTTTACTATCGAATGTTCTCGTTTCCTTGTGTTTTCTGTGATAATAACACATTTTACTATCGAATGTTCTCGTTTCCTTGTGTTTTCTGTGATAATAACACATTTTACTATCGAATGTTCTCGTATTCTTGTGTTTTCTGTGATAATAACACATTTTACTATTAAAGTTTCTCGTTTCCTTGTGTTTTCTGTGATAATAACACATTTTACTATTAAAGTTTCTCGTATCCTTGTGTTTTCTGTGATAATAACACATTTTACTATCGAATGTTCTCGTATCGTTGTGTTTTCTGTGATAATAACACATTTTACTATCGAATGTTCTCGTATCCTTGTGTTTTCTGTGATAATAACACATTTTACTATCGAATGTTCTCGTATCCTTGTGTTTTCTGTGATAATAACACATTTTACTATCGAATGTTCTCGTTTCCTTGTGTTTTCTGTGATAATAACACATTTTACTATTAAAGTTTCTCGTATCCTTGTGTTTTCTGTGATAATAACACATTTTACTATCGAATGTTCTCGTATCCTTGTGTTTTCTGTGATAATAACACATTTTACTATCGAATGTTCTCGTATCCTTGTGTTTTCTGTGATAATAACACATTTTACTATTAAAGTTTCTCGTTTCCTTGTGTTTTCTGTGATAATAACACATTTTACTACTAGTCTTAGAACCAGCCAGCGTTATGAAGCCTTCTTGCTTTCTTATTTTTAAAGATAAATAACGCCGTTGGCGTAAAGTCGGAGCGAACGATGTACACTCAGGAAATCACTATATACTGGTACATTCAAATTCAAACTCGCTAATTGGGGTATCGTTTTGAGATATTGAATTTCTAACTTTTTCGCTTATCGCCTTAATCGACCCTCTTTAATCAGCATATAGATTGTCAACCTGATTGAACAATAGAACAAAGGCCTCATCAAAACCTTCACCATTATCAAGTTCTGTAGTATCATTATAGAATATGTTACAATGGTGGAAAAACAACCAGACATTTCTCTATGTAAGTCAATTGAATTGATTCCATTCACACAATACTGGCGAAACTGCAAAAGGTTCCAAATTATTACCATTGCTGAACTTAGATTGACAGTTTCCTTTTCACAGTGAACACAATTGATTTGAATTTAATCTTAAACTTAAAAAAGCGAGGACATGTACGAATTTAATTTATAATACCAATCAATCAAATTTACAAGCAGCATTTATCGTTTCATCAATATAATCACTTTGTAGTAATTGGATAATTGGATTAGAAGCATCATAAACCATTTGTTGAATTTTATCAGCCTTTTAATCTCGTTTGTACAACTTTTCCTATTGGTTTGCTGCAATCAGATAACTTTCTTGATTTTGGCATCATTTAAACCAAAATCTAAGTTGAGGTCATTCAAAAATAAGATTGTCTGGCAAGCCAGGCAAAGTGCGAGACTCTTAAAAAATAAAATAGAAACTTGAACTATCAACTGAGAAACTTTTAAAACGACTTTATTTGATCCATTTGGATCACTAAAGAGGTGTATTAGGACCAATATTTTTATTTAAAATGTGCAACACATTTGTTCATCATTTTCCACGTAGTAACCACAATTTTTTTTAACTTGGTGCTACCAGAATTGGGCGTAATGTTCCATGGCGCCCAAGTTAATTTTGACTATTCGATTACATATGTTCACAAGTTTATCTATCCATAATCTTTTAATTCTAGGCTGTACGGTTCTCTTAGAATACATTTGTCACCAGAATGGGCGTCATGATCCATGGCGCCCAGTTTTGGTGTGACTATTCGATTACATATACTCCCTAGTGTATGTATGCCAAATTTGATAATTTTAGGATCTACGGTTCTCTCAGAATATGGACAAAGGTTAACAGACAGACAGACAGACAGACAGACGGACACGATGGCAATAGCATAAGCTTACGACTCTAAAAGAGTCTCGCTAAAAAGCACAACACACAAAAGTGTTCTTTCTTTTCGAGGTGTTAGGAAAGAGTGAAAGATAAAAAGGGGAGTCAACTAATTCAGAATATCTGGGTAGAATGAGTGATAAATACCACAAAGCTGACTTAAATTGAATTAAATAAGAAAGAGGTAAGAGTTGTGCTTGGTAATGCGCAAAGCAGGCGATTTTTCCAAAAACGATAAAGTGGCTGTTCTCTAAATATTTCGCTTCTACAATATTAATTGCTCCGAAATCAAACCATATAAAAAACAAAAATACACACAAAGTACACATATAAATATAAAAAAATATCACTATCACAATAGTAAAACACATCCTCTGCGAATAGAACATAATTCGTCAACAGGTAAGCGCGAATAGTTCCATCAAAATAATAAACAAAAGTTGAATCATCTGCATCTGTATCTGAATAGTTCAATCTTATCGATAAGATACCAATTAATATGAAGTATTTATGTACTCAAGAGCTGTCAAGAATGTAAATACAAACATTCGCGTACTCACCTAAACAGTATGTCACTAAATTCTTATTTGGATGTGCTAATGGGCGCGGGCAATTCAAATTTCTGCCACAGGGCAAGGGCGGCAAAAGCCTTGCACCGCCTCTGGATGTGTTGGATAGTGCGCATCTACTTTTCTTACAACCGGCGGGCGGTACTGTACGCTGTGTGCTTGTCTGTGTCATTGATGACTCATCATGAGTCATCACTAACATCACACACCCAATGTTGACACTCGGTCCCAACACATTTCTATACAAAATTTGCGATTTTCAAAAAAATTGCCACTGCGTTGACCTTTGACCTATATGGACCAAAATTGAATATGCACATCTACACTACCACCAGAACATTGTGTTAAATTTTCAGACCGATCCATGCAGTGGTTTCGGAGGAGCAGTGGACACAAGAATCCCGTTTTCTCCCGATTTGTCTGGGGAAGAATCGTCGCTCACTCAAAAACTCACACCTCGCTCGCTACGCTCGCTCGGCGTGAGTTTTTTCGTTCGCTCCTCTAATTAAAGTTTCTCGTTTCCTTGTGTTTTCTGTGATAATAACACATTTTACTATTAAAGTTTCTCGTATCCTTGTGTTTTCTGTGATAATAACACATTTTACTATTAAAGTTTCTCGTTTCCTTGTGTTTTCTGTGATAATAACACATTTTACTATTAAAGTTTCTCGTTTCCTTGTGTTTTCTGTGATAATAACACATTTTACTATTAAAGTTTCTCGTATCCTTGTGTTTTCTGTGATAATAACACATTTTACTATCGAATGTTCTCGTATCCTTGTGTTTTCTGTGATAATAACACATTTTACTATCGAATGTTCTCGTATTCTTGTGTTTTCTGTGATAATAACACATTTTACTATTAAAGTTTCTCGTATCCTTGTGTTTTCTGTGATAATAACACATTTTACTATTAAAGTTTCTCGTTTCCTTGTGTTTTCTGTGATAATAACACATTTTACTATCGAATGTTCTCGTTTCCTTGTGTTTTCTGTGATAATAACACATTTTACTATCGAATGTTCTCGTTTCCTTGTGTTTTCTGTGATAATAACACATTTTTACTATCGAATGTTCTCGTTTCCTTGTGTTTTCTGTGATAATAACACATTTTACTATCGAATGTTCTCGTTTCCTTGTGTTTTCTGTGATAATAACACATTTTACTATCGAATGTTCTCGTTTCCTTGTGTTTTCTGTGATAATAACACATTTTACTATCGAATGTTCTCGTTTCCTTGTGTTTTCTGTGATAATAACACATTTTACTATCGAATGTTCTCGTTTCCTTGTGTTTTCTGTGATAATAACACATTTTACTATTAAAGTTTCTCGTATCCTTGTGTTTTCTGTGATAATAACACATTTTACTATTAAAGTTTCTCGTATCCTTGTGTTTTCTGTGATAATAACACATTTTACTATCGAATGTTCTCGTATCCTTGTGTTTTCTGTGATAATAACACATTTTACTATTAAAGTTTCTCGTATCCTTGTGTTTTCTGTGATAATAACACATTTTACTATCGAATGTTCTCGTTTCCTTGTGTTTTCTGTGATAATAACACATTTTACTATCGAATGTTCTCGTTTCCTTGTGTTTTCTGTGATAATAACACATTTTACTATCGAATGTTCTCGTTTCCTTGTGTTTTCTGTGATAATAACACATTTTACTATCGAATGTTCTTGTTTCCTTGTGTTTTCTGTGATAATAACACATTTTACTATCGAATGTTCTCGTTTCCTTGTGTTTTCTGTGATAATAACACATTTTACTATCGAATGTTCTTGTTTCCTTGTGTTTTCTGTGATAATAACACATTTTACTATCGAATGTTCTCGTATCCTTGTGTTTTCTGTGATAATAACACATTTTACTATCGAATGTTCTCGTATCCTTGTGTTTTCTGTGATAATAACACATTTTACTATCGAATGTTCTCGTTTCCTTGTGTTTTCTGTGATAATAACACATTTTACTATCGAATGTTCTCGTATCCTTGTGTTTTCTGTGATAATAACACATTTTACTATCGAATGTTCTCGTATCCTTGTGTTTTCTGTGATAATAACACATTTTACTATTAAAGTTTCTCGTATCCTTGTGTTTTCTGTGATAATAACACATTTTACTATTAAAGTTTCTCGTTTCCTTGTGTTTTCTGTGATAATAACACATTTTACTATTGAATGTTCTCGTTTCCTTGTGTTTTCTGTGATAATAACACATTTTACTATCGAATGTTCTCGTTTCCTTGTGTTTTCTGTGATAATAACACATTTTACTATCGAATGTTCTCGTTTCCCTTGTGTTTTCTGTGATAATAACACATTTTACTATCGAATGTTCTCGTTTCCTTGTGTTTTCGGGTGATAATAACACATTTGACTATCGAATGTTCTCGTTTCCTTGTGTTTTCTGTGATAATAACACATTTTACTATTAAAATTTCTCGTTTCCTTGTGTTTTCTGTGATAATAACACATTTTACTATCGAATGTTCTCGTTTCCTTGTGTTTTCTGTGATAATAACACATTTTACTATCGAATGTTCTCGTTTCCTTGTGTTTTCTGTGATAATAACACATTTTACTATCGAATGTTCTCGTATCCTTGTGTTTTCTGTGATAATAACACATTTTACTATCGAATGTTCTCGTTTCCTTGTGTTTTCTGTGATAATAACACATTTTACTATTAAAGTTTCTCGTTTCCTTGTGTTTTCTGTGATAATAACACATTTTACTATCGAATGTTCTCGTTTCCTTGTGTTTTCTGTGATAATAACACATTTTACTATCGAATGTTCTCGTTTCCTTGTGTTTTCTGTGATAATAACACATTTTACTATCGAATGTTCTCGTTTCCTTGTGTTTTCTGTGATAATAACACATTTTACTATCGAATGTTCTCGTTTCCTTGTGTTTTCTGTGATAATAACACATTTGACTATCGAATGTTCTCGTTTCCTTGTGTTTTCTGTGATAATAACACATTTTACTATCGAATGTTCTCGTTTCCTTGTGTTTTCTGTGATAATAACACATTTTACTATTAAAGTTTCTCGTTTCCTTGTGTTTTCTGTGATAATAACACATTTTACTATCGAATGTTCTCGTTTCCTTGTGTTTTCTGTGATAATAACACATTTTACTATCGAATGTTCTCGTTTCCTTGTGTTTTCTGTGATAATAACACATTTTACTATCGAATGTTCTCGTTTCCTTGTGTTTTCTGTGATAATAACACATTTTACTATCGAATGTTCTCGTTTCCTTGTGTTTTCTGTGATAATAACACATTTTACTATTAAAGTTTCTCGTTTCCTTGTGTTTTCTGTGATAATAACACATTTTACTATCGAATTTTTTCTTTTCCTTGTGTTTTCTGTGATAATAACACATTTTACTATTAAAATTTCTCGTTTCCTTGTGTTTTCTGTGATAATAACACATTTTACTATCGAATGTTCTCGTTTCCTTGTGTTTTTCTGTGATAATAACACATTTTACTATCGAATGTTCTCGTTTCCTTGTGTTTTCTGTGATAATAACACATTTTACTATCGAATGTTCTCGTTTCCTTGTGTTTTCTGTGATAATAACACATTTTACTATCGAATGTTCTCGTTTCCTTGTGTTTTCTGTGATAATAACACATTTTACTATCGAATGATCTCGTTTCCTTGTGTTTTCTGTGATAATAACACATTTTACTATTAAAGTTTCTCGTTTCCTTGTGTTTTCTGTGATAATAACACATTTTACTATCGAATGTTCTCGTTTCCTTGTGTTTTCTGTGATAATAACACATTTTACTATCGAATGTTCTCGTTTCCTTGTGTTTTCTGTGATAATAACACATTTTACTATTAAAGTTTCTCGTTTCCTTGTGTGTTTCTGTGATAATAACACATTTTACTATTAAAGTTTCTCGTTTCCTTGTGTTTTCTGTGATAATAACACATTTTACTATCGAATGTTCTCGTTTCCCTTGTGTTTTCTGTGATAATAACACATTTTACTATCGAATGTTCTCGTTTCCTTGTGTTTTCTGTGATAATAACACATTTTACTATCGAATGTTCTCGTTTCCTTGTGTTTTCTGTGATAATAACACATTTTACTATCGAATGTTCTTGTTTCCTTGTGTTTTCTGTGATAATAACACATTTTACTATTAAAGTTTCTCGTTTCCTTGTGTTTTCTGTGATAATAACACATTTTACTATCGAATGTTCTCGTTTCCTTGTGTTTTCTGTGATAATAACACATTTTACTATCGAATGTTCTCGTTTCCCTTGTGTTTTCTGTGATAATAACACATTTTACTATTAAAATTTCTCGTTTCCTTTGTGTTTTCTGTGATAATAACACATTTTACTATTAAAGTTTCTCGTTTCCTTGTGTTTTCTGTGATAATAACACATTTTACTATCGAATGTTCTCGTTTCCTTGTGTTTTCTGTGATAATAACACATTTTACTATTAAAGTTTCTCGTTTCCTTGTGTTTTCTGTGATAATAACACATTTTACTATCGAATGTTCTCGTTTCGTTGTGTTTTCTGTGATAATAACACATTTTACTATCGAATGTTCTCGTTTCCTTGTGTTTTCTGTGATAATAACACATTTTACTATTAAAGTTTCTCGTTTCCTTGTGTTTTTCTGTGATAATAACACATTTTACTATCGAATGTTCTCGTTTCCTTGTGTTTTCTGTGATAATAACACATTTTACTATTAAAATTTCTCGTTTCCTTGTGTTTTCTGTGATAATAACACATTTTTACTATCGAATGTTCTCGTTTCCTTGTGTTTTCTGTGATAATAACACATTTTACTATCGAATGTTCTCGTTTCCTTGTGTTTTCTGTGATAATAACACATTTTACTATCGAATGTTCTCGTTTCCTTGTGTTTTCTGTGATAATAACACATTTTACTATCGAATGTTCTCGTTTCCTTGTGTTTTCTGATAATAACACATTTTACTATCGAATGTTCTCGTTTCCTTGTGTTTTCTGTGATAATAACACATTTTACTATCGAATGTTCTCGTTTCCTTTGTGTTTTCTGTGATAATAACACATTTTACTATTAAAGTTTCTCGTTTCCTTGTGTTTTCTGTGATAATAACACATTTTACTATCGAATGTTCTCGTTTCCTTGTGTTTTCTGTGATAATAACACATTTTACTATCGAATGTTCTCGTTTCCTTGTGTTTTCTGTGATAATAACACATTTTACTATCGAATGTTCTCGTTTCATTGTGTTTTCTGTGATAATAACACATTTTACTATCGAATGTTCTCGTTTCCTTGTGTTTTCTGTGATAATAACACATTTGACTATCGAATGTTCTCGTTTCCTTGTGTTTTCTGTGATAATAACACATTTTACTATCGAATGTTCTCGTTTCCTTGTGTTTTCTGTGATAATAACACATTTTACTATTAAAATTTCTCGTTTCCTTGTGTTTTCTGTGATAATAACACATTTTACTATCGAATGTTCTCGTTTCCTTGTGTTTTCTGTGATAATAACACATTTTACTATCGAATGTTCTCGTTTCCTTGTGTTTTCTGTGATAATAACACATTTGACTATCGAATGTTCTCGTTTCCTTGTGTTTTTCTGTGATAATAACACATTTTACTATCGAATGTTCTCGTTTCCTTGTGTTTTCTGTGATAATAACACATTTTACTATTAAAGTTTCTCGTATCCTTGTGTTTTCTGTGATAATAACACATTTTACTATCGAATGTTCTCGTTTCCTTGTGTTTTCTGTGATAATAACACATTTTACTATCGAATGTTCTCGTTTCCTTGTGTTTTCTGTGATAATAACACATTTTACTATCGAATGTTCTCGTTTCCTTGTGTTTTCTGTGATAATAACACATTTTACTATCGAATGTTCTCGTTTCCTTGTGTTTTCTGTGATAATAACACATTTTACTATCGAATGTTCTCGTTTCCTTGTGTTTTCTGTGATAATAACACATTTGACTATCGAATGTTCTCGTTTCCTTGTGTTTTCTGTGATAATAACACATTTTACTATCGAATGTTCTCGTTTCCTTGTGTTTTCTGTGATAATAACACATTTTACTATCGAATGTTCTCGTTTCCTTGTGTTTTCTGTGATAATAACACATTTTACTATCGAATGTTCTCGTTTCCTTGTGTTTTCTGTGATAATAACACATTTTACTATCGAATGTTCTCGTTTCCTTGTGTTTTCTGTGATAATAACACATTTTTACTATCGAATGTTCTCGTATCCTTGTGTTTTCTGTGATAATAACACATTTTACTATCGAATGTTCTCGTATCCTTGTGTTTTCTGTGATAATAACACATTTTACTATCGAATGTTCTCGTATCCTTGTGTTTTCTGTGATAATAACACATTTTACTATTAAAGTTTCTCGTATCCTTGTGTTTTCTGTGATAATAACACATTTTACTATCGAATGTTCTCGTATCCTTGTGTTTTCTGTGATAATAACACATTTTACTATCGAATGTTCTCGTATCCTTGTGTTTTCTGTGATAATAACACATTTTACTATCGAATGTTCTCGTATCCTTGTGTTTTCTGTGATAATAACACATTTTACTATTAAAGTTTCTCGTATCCTTGTGTTTTCTGTGATAATAACACATTTTACTATTAAAGTTTCTCGTATCCTTGTGTTTTCTGTGATAATAACACATTTTACTATCGAATGTTCTCGTATCCTTGTGTTTTCTGTGATAATAACACATTTTACTATCGAATGTTCTCGTATTCTTGTGTTTTCTGTGATAATAACACATTTTACTATCGAATGTTCTCGTTTCATTGTGTTTTCTGTGATAATAACACATTTTACTATCGAATGTTCTCGTTTCCTTGTGTTTTCTGTGATAATAACACATTTTACTATCGAATGTTCTCGTATCCTTGTGTTTTCTGTGATAATAACACATTTTACTATCGAATGTTCTCGTATCCTTGTGTTTTCTGTGATAATAACACATTTTACTATTAAAGTTTCTCGTATCCTTGTGTTTTCTGTGATAATAACACATTTTACTATCGAATGTTCTCGTATCCTTGTGTTTTCTGTGATAATAACACATTTTACTATCGAATGTTCTCGTTTCCTTGTGTTTTCTGTGATAATAACACATTTGACTATCGAATGTTCTCGTTTCCTTGTGTTTTCTGTGATAATAACACATTTTACTATCGAATGTTCTCGTATCCTTGTGTTTTCTGTGATAATAACACATTTTACTATCGAATGTTCTCGTATCCTTGTGTTTTCTGTGATAATAACACATTTTACTATTAAAGTTTCTCGTTTCCTTGTGTTTTCTGTGATAATAACACATTTTACTATCGAATGTTCTCGTTTCCTTGTGTTTTCTGTGATAATAACACATTTTTACTATCGAATGTTCTCGTTTCCTTGTGTTTTCTGTGATAATAACACATTTTACTATCGAATGTTCTCGTTTCCTTGTGTTTTCTGTGATAATAACACATTTTACTATCGAATGTTCTCGTTTCCTTGTGTTTTCTGTGATAATAACACATTTGACTATCGAATGTTCTCGTTTCCTTGTGTTTTCTGTGATAATAACACATTTTACTATCGAATGTTCTCGTATCGTTGTGTTTTCTGTGATAATAACACATTTTACTATCGAATGTTCTCGTATCCTTGTGTTTTCTGTGATAATAACACATTTTACTATTGAATGTTCTCGTTTCCTTGTGTTTTCTGTGATAATAACACATTTTTACTATCGAATGTTCTCGTTTCCTTGTGTTTTCTGTGATAATAACACATTTTACTATCGAATGTTCTCGTTTCCTTGTGTTTTCTGTGATAATAACACATTTTACTATCGAATGTTCTCGTTTCCTTGTGTTTTCTGTGATAATAACACATTTTACTATCGAATGTTCTCGTTTCCTTGTGTTTTCTGTGATAATAACACATTTTACTATTAAAGTTTCTCGTATCCTTGTGTTTTCTGTGATAATAACACATTTTACTATCGAATGTTCTCGTATCGTTGTGTTTTCTGTGATAATAACACATTTTACTATCGAATGTTCTCGTATCCTTGTGTTTTCTGTGATAATAACACATTTTACTATCGAATGTTCTCGTTTCCTTGTGTTTTCTGTGATAATAACACATTTTACTATTAAAGTTTCTCGTTTCCTTGTGTTTTCTGTGATAATAACACATTTTACTATTAAAGTTTCTCGTATCCTTGTGTTTTCTGTGATAATAACACATTTTACTATCGAATGTTCTCGTTTCCTTGTGTTTTCTGTGATAATAACACATTTTACTATCGAATGTTCTCGTTTCCTTGTGTTTTCTGTGATAATAACACATTTTTACTATCGAATGTTCTCGTTTCATTGTGTTTTCTGTGATAATAACACATTTTACTATCGAATGTTCTCGTTTCCTTGTGTTTTCTGTGATAATAACACATTTTACTATTAAAGTTTCTCGTTTCCTTGTGTTTTCTGTGATAATAACACATTTTACTATTAAAGTTTCTCGTTTCCTTGTGTTTTCTGTGATAATAACACATTTTACTATCGAATGTTCTCGTTTCCTTGTGTTTTCTGTGATAATAACACATTTTACTATCGAATGTTCTCGTTTCCTTGTGTTTTCTGTGATAATAACACATTTTACTATTAAAGTTTCTCGTATCCTTGTGTTTTCTGTGATAATAACACATTTTACTATTAAAGTTTTTCGTTTCCTTGTGTTTTCTGTGATAATAACACATTTTACTATCGAATGTTCTCGTTTCCTTGTGTTTTCTGTGATAATAACACATTTTACTATCGAATGTTCTCGTTTCCTTGTGTTTTCTGTGATAATAACACATTTTACTATCGAATGTTCTCGTTTCCTTGTGTTTTCTGTGATAATAACACATTTTACTATTAAAGTTTCTCGTTTCCTTGTGTTTTCTGTGATAATAACACATTTTACTATTAAAGTTTCTCGTATCCTTGTGTTTTCTGTGATAATAACACATTTTACTATCGAATGTTCTCGTTTCCTTGTGTTTTCTGTGATAATAACACATTTTACTATTAAAGTTTCTCGTTTCCTTGTGTTTTCTGTGATAATAACACATTTTACTATCGAATGTTCTCGTTTCCTTGTGTTTTCTGTGATAATAACACATTTTACTATCGAATGTTCTCGTATCCTTGTGTTTTCTGTGATAATAACACATTTTACTATTAAAGTTTCTCGTTTCCTTGTGTTTTCTGTGATAATAACACATTTTACTATCGAATGTTCTCGTATCCTTGTGTTTTCTGTGATAATAACACATTTTACTATCGAATGTTCTCGTTTCCTTGTGTTTTCTGTGATAATAACACATTTTACTATTAAAGTTTCTCGTTTCCTTGTGTTTTCTGTGATAATAACACATTTTACTATCGAATGTTCTCGTTTCCTTGTGTTTTCTGTGATAATAACACATTTTACTATCGAATGTTCTCGTTTCCTTGTGTTTTCTGTGATAATAACACATTTTACTATCGAATGTTCTCGTTTCCTTTGTGTTTTCTGTGATAATAACACATTTTACTATCGAATGTTCTCGTTTCCTTGTGTTTTCTGTGATAATAACACATTTGACTATCGAATGTTCTCGTTTCCTTTGTGTTTTCTGTGATAATAACACATTTTACTATTAAAGTTTCTCGTTTCCTTGTGTTTTCTGTGATAATAACACATTTTACTATTAAAGTTTCTCGTTTCCTTGTGTTTTCTGTGATAATAACACATTTTACTATCGAATGTTCTCGTATCCTTGTGTTTTCTGTGATAATAACACATTTTACTATCGAATGTTCTCGTTTCCTTGTGTTTTCTGTGATAATAACACATTTTACTATCGAATGTTCTCGTTTCCTTGTGTTTTCTGTGATAATAACACATTTTACTGTCGAATGTTCTCGTTTCCCTGTGTTTTCTGTGATAATAACACATTTTACTATTAAAGTTTCTCGTTTCCTTGTGTTTTCTGTGATAATAACACATTTTACTATTAAAGTTTCTCGTTTCCTTGTGTTTTCTGTGATAATAACACATTTTACTATTAAAGTTTCTCGTTTCCTTGTGTTTTCTGTGATAATAACACATTTTACTATCGAATGTTCTCGTTTCCTTGTGTTTTCTGTGATAATAACACATTTTACTATCGAATGTTCTCGTTTCCTTGTGTTTTCTGTGATAATAACACATTTTACTATCGAATGTTCTCGTTTCCTTGTGTTTTCTGTGATAATAACACATTTTACTATCGAATGTTCTCGTTTCCTTGTGTTTTCTGTGATAATAACACATTTTACTATCGAATGTTCTCGTTTCCTTGTGTTTTCTGTGATAATAACACATTTTACTATCGAATGTTCTCGTTTCCTTGTGTTTTCTGTGATAATAACACATTTTACTATCGAATGTTCTCGTTTCCTTGTGTTTTCTGTGATAATAACACATTTTACTATTAAAGTTTCTCGTTTCCTTGTGTTTTCTGTGATAATAACACATTTTACTATCGAATGTTCTCGTATCCTTGTGTTTTCTGTGATAATAACACATTTTACTATCGAATGTTCTCGTATCCTTGTGTTTTCTGTGATAATAACACATTTTACTATTAAAGTTTCTCGTTTCCTTGTGTTTTCTGTGATAATAACACATTTTACTATCGAATGTTCTCGTTTCCTTGTGTTTTCTGTGATAATAACACATTTTACTATCGAATGTTCTCGTTTCCTTGTGTTTTCTGTGATAATAACACATTTTACTATTCTTTCTTCTCGTTTCCTTGTGTTCTCTGTGATAATAACACATTTTACTATCGAATGTTCTCGTATCCTTGTGTTTTCTGTGATAATAACACATTTTACTATTAAAGTTTCTCGTTTCCTTGTGTTTTCTGTGATAATAACACATTTTACTATCGAATGTTCTCGTTTCCTTGTGTTTTCTGTGATAATAACACATTTTACTATTAAAGTTTCTCGTTTCCTTGTGTTTTCTGTGATAATAACACATTTTACTATCGAATGTTCTCGTATCCTTGTGTTTTCTGTGATAATAACACATTTTACTATCGAATGTTCTCGTTTCCTTGTGTTTTCTGTGATAATAACACATTTTACTATTAAAGTTTCTCGTTTCCTTGTGTTTTCTGTGATAATAACACATTTTACTATTAAAGTTTCTCGTTTCCTTGTGTTTTCTGTGATAATAACACATTTTACTATTAAAGTTTCTCGTTTCCTTGTGTTTTCTGTGATAATAACACATTTTACTATTAAAGTTTCTCGTTTCCTTGTGTTTTCTGTGATAATAACACATTTTACTATCGAATGTTCTCGTTTCCTTGTGTTTTCTGTGATAATAACACATTTTACTATCGAATGTTCTCGTTTCCTTGTGTTTTCTGTGATAATAACACATTTTACTATCGAATGTTCTCGTTTCCTTGTGTTTTCTGTGATAATAACACATTTTACTATCGAATGTTCTCGTTTCCTTGTGTTTTCTGTGATAATAACACATTTTACTATTAAAGTTTTTTTTACGAAGGTGTGCAGTGAGATTGCTTTTGTTACCAAATCGAGCTTCACAACTAGGCCAACTGCAAACAAAAGTACGTGTTCCAGAGTGGGTGTTGAGGTGATATTTCAATGCATTCTTCTGGATAAATGCCTGGTCGTAGCCATCCACAGAACACATGAATGGCTTCTCTCCGGTGTGGGTTCGAATGTGACAGATCAAGTGCTGTTTTGTCTTCATTCGTTTTCCACATCCATGGTAGTCGCACTTGAATTTGTTTCCGAGCTCGTCTGCTGGTTCAATTCTTTTGACAAAGTTCTCTGCAGGAACTGGCACTTGCTCATCATCAGCACTTGGATCTTCTCCATTTTCTTCATCATTCTGATTGTCGTTCACTTCTGTCTCTTCGTCATCTTGGTCAATGTGCACTGGATTTAATGTTGAGTTGTTGTCATGGTTCACTTGTTCTCGGTCAAATTCCTCCGTACGCACTTCAAATCCAACATTGTCCATCATCGGTTCTGCATTGAGCGACTCATCTCGAAGTGTCTCGTTGACATGTTGAGATGATGATGATGGTGTGACGATTGGGGTAGGGAGAGGGACCGTGACAGGTTGAAATGTTTGGGTGTGGTCTGATGGGAAATGAAATGAATAAAACTCAAAGTAAAATAAAACAAAACTGATTACCTTCGATGGTGATTGGAGTGGTGGATGAAGTAGACATTTGGTCATCGGGACCCTCGACATTGGCGACAATAACATTTGGAGATGGTGATGATGATCCAACTGGCCCATTTCCAAGCGCCCGATCAATTCGTCGCATCTTCTTTGGTCTCTCACCCTCAAGCTCACCTTCCAACTCTTCTTTCTTGACTCGGGTGCAACCTTGAACTTCCTGAGCACTGTTCCCACCCAATTCTGTCTCACTTTCATCAAGTTCCTCCTTCATTTCCATTTTCACTCTGCATGTCTCACATTCCTCACAGTCACACTCCATCACGTACTCTCCACCATCTTCTTCTTCCTTCTTGACACATTTAAAGTGTTGAACTGATTGTCCACTTGAAGCTGAGGAATACAAACAAAATATGCACTGTAAGTTATGGTGAACAGCAACATTTGTCAATTACCTTCGATGGTGATTGGACTGGTGGATGCAGTTGCCACTTGGTCATTGACACATTCGACATTGGTGGGAATGACAATGCGAGATGGTGATCCAACGGGTTCATTCATAAGCACTCGATCAATTCGTTGAATCTTGCACGGTCTCTCACCCTCACCATCACTCTCCACCTCTTCGCGTTTGACTCGAGTGTAACCTTCAATAGCCAGACCACTGTTTCGACCCAATTCTGTCTCGCATCCACTTTCGTCAAATTCCTCCTTGATTTCTTGTTTCACACAATCCTCCATCTGTTCCGTCTCACCACTTTCGTCTAGTTCCTCCTTAATTTCTCGTTTCACTTTGCATTCTTCACAACCCTCACCTCCACAGTCACAACAGTGAAACAGTTGTTCTTCATAATCATCTTCATCTTCTTCTTTCTTGATCCATTCACAGAGTTGAACTGATTGTCCGTTTGATTCATCTAAGGAACAGAAATGGACTGTAAGTTATTGTGTGAACATAAAACAACAACAACATTTGTTTACCTTCAACTTTGACCTCGATGTTTGCGGGAATGGTGGATTGAGTTACTGATGGTGGTGATGGTGGTGACACAGACTGTTCGTTTGAAATAGATCCTGATGCTGCTGTATAAGATGGAAAATAGATTACTATATTGTGTGGTATTGTAGACAGAAAATACCTTGGGAGTGATGGTCCACCTGTGGATTCACCGTATTAACATGTTCGCTCACATCAACTCGAGTGTCATCTGCAAATGCACGTGCAACTGGGCCATTTGAGCTGGACAAAAGGTGATCTTCGGTGGTGTCGGTTGTAGCATCAACGGTGGCAACATTACAACACTCGTTCACCTGATCCAACACAAAGGCAACCATGTTATCCACAAGATGAGAGTAAAAGGTGGGCAGTTGACCCTTCACCTGCACCTTCTTCTGCTCCACACGAGCGAGCATCGACTCGTAACCAGGATAACGATCCATTTGGTGGTAGAGTAGAGTAACTGAACAAATCGAAATTGTCAATCAACAAGTAGCGTGAGCGTAGAGAAAGACAGCGTGCTCACAAACACAAAGGACAGCAAAGCAATAAACAACGTATTCAGAAAATGGAAAAGTTGGGCGCTGTAACACATAGTTTTACTATTCATAAACAAAGTAACTTCACGTTCGAAAGGCTCTGATGAAAATTGAAGTCGTAGAGAGCAACGCCCAAAACGCCACTGAAGGTTTATTGTTATTTCTATTGTGCCCACCGTGTGTGTTCATTTCTACTGCAGCTCAATTTGACTTTCTGTTTTCCCCATTTCTCTCGTCTGTCCCTATTTGTGTTCACACACGCAACTGTTGACATGTCCCATCAATCTGTTGGGGCTCGTCTCAATGAGAAGAAGGCCTCAGTTCCATCACCAAGTCAGTCACCAGTTCAATCCACCAGCAGTGGCATTTGCATTAAACAGGAGTATTTCGAAGGTATTTGCGGTAATAAGATGTTTTACTCGACATAGTAAACTTTACTTTGTTTGTTTTTCTCCAGACCACCTTCCTGTGACTGTAAAGACCGAATCCGAATCAGCACCAAATGAGCACAACATTATGCAATCAATCAAGGTGGAGGTGAAAGAAGAACATTACGATGACCAGGACTGTGTGGTGAAGTGTGAGTTGGACTTTGATGAAGGTGAGCAGATTGACAGAAAGATAAAAGTCGAAGGTAAGCAAATGTTGTGTTCACGATAACTTACAGTGCATTTCTGTGTTTCTCTTCTTCAGATGTTTCAAGCGGACAACTCGTTCAACACTTTAAATGTGTCAAAAAGGAAGAAGAAGGTGGAGAATATGTGATGGTGTGTGACTGTGAGGATTGTGAAATATGCAGAGTGAAAATGGAAATGAAGGATGAACCAGAACAAAGTGGATTCGAGACAGAATTGGGCGGAAACAGTGGTCTGGCTATTGAAGGTGGCACTCGAGTCAAGAAAGAAGAAGAGGACGGTGAGGTTGAGGGCGAGAGACCGAACAAGATTCAACGAATGGATCGAGTGGTTGGCAATGTTCCAGTTGGATCACCATCCTCCAATGTCATGTCCATCAATGTCGAATATATCGATGATCAAGTTGCATCAACTTCATCCACCCACCCAATCACCATCGAAGGTAATCACATTTGTTGTTTTATCAGATTGATTTATTTATTTCATTTCTCATCAGACCACACCCAACCATCTCAATCTGTCACTTTCCCTCTCCCAACCCCAATCGTCACACCCACTCAACCATCATCATCATCTACTCAACATGTCAATGAGGAAGGTGACCAATCATTTGAACAGCGACAAGACACGAGTGCTGCTGGTGGGCAACAAGTCCAACAAGTTCTGACTACTGAAAACTTTGTGAAACAAATTGAACCTGCTGACGAGCTGGGAAACCGATTCGAGTGTGACTACCAGCAATGTGGAAGACGAATGAAACTCAAATTTAGTTTGATTCGTCACATTCGAACCCACACCGGAGAGAAGCTTTTTATGTGTTCAGTTGAAGGTTGCGACAGGGCATTTATCCAAAAGGCCCAATTGAAAGATCACCTCAACAGCCACACTGGAACCCGTCCATTTGTTTGCAGTTGGCCTAGATGTGAAGCTCGATTTGGAAACAAAAGCAATCTCACTGCACACCTTCGTACCCACACTGGCGAGCGTCCTTATCAATGTGACCAGTGTGATGCCACATTTACTCGTCATAGTGATTTGGTCGCTCATCTGCGCACCCACACCGGAGCTCGTCCATTTGTGTGCACTTGGCCCGAGTGTGGTCAAGCTTTCACCCAGTCAAGTCATTTGAAGACTCACTATTGTCCATTCAAATGAGCGACAATTTGTTTGTGATGTTCGTGGCTGTACCAAAGTTTACAAGCATAAAGATGCATTGCGTCGACACCAAAAGGACAAGCACAATTAATCTTAGCGTCCTAATTTCCTCATCAGTCCATTCCCTCCATTCAGTCGCACTTTTATCTCCCTCCATTTCGTTGTACTCCTGTTTATGCTCTCAAGTCACATGAATCCATCCACTTTTGTTTGTATTTGAGTTGTCCCCTTTCAATATAACACTTTTTATTCTAATGTCTCATATAGAATGTAATAAAACACTATTATGTCAACTATCAACGTCTACGAGAAGTGTCAATATTTGTTGTAAATGTTTGTAAATTTTAAGTCTACACTGTAGAGTCTACAGAGTGCTCCAACTCGTTCCATAAAGCATTGAACAGCCCATCACCGTACTCGAGTCACTTGATCAACCGTCACTACCAACCACTGATTGGCTTTGATGGTCCAAGCGATTAAGCTTTCTTGAACAAAAGTGTCTTGCTAAGTTGCTTGCTAATATGTTATTATGTTAATATGTAATTTAATGTAATAAGTGTGCTCACTATTCATACAATTAAAAGGCTATATGTTCATGATTGATGCAGACAAAAACAATTGTGCCATATCATCTTTCTTGGCAAACAACAAACATTACTAGTAGTACGTACTCAATCGAAAGTTACGCGAAAGAGAGACCCGCAAGTTAGCTTTATATATCTACTTTTAATTAACGAGTACAACATTTCGTTTCATGGGTTAATTTAACTAGTCTTAAGTTACGCCGTTGGCGTGAAGTCGGAGCGGCGGTATCGCGAACACTTTTCCTTATCAGTTTAATCATCGATGAGTCATCAATAAGCTCCTCAGCGTGTGTGCTTATCTGTTTTGCACAGCCACTGTGGACACTCTGTCCTTACACATTTCTATGTAAAATTTGATTTATTTTTTGAAAATTGCTGCTTTATTGACCTTTGACTTTTATGGGCACTTGCACATCTTCACCACAACCAGAATATTGTGTAAATTTTTCAGACCGATCCATTTAACGGGTATAGCCGAAACCCTCTACACAAGCGTTTTGCAATTGAGTTGACGGAGAGTCCTCACTTCACTTACTCGCTCGCTTCGCTCGCTCGACGTTCCGCTCCGACAATTAATAAATTAGTATCGTTATCCCATTCGTGTTCATGTAATGAGCTCTTGGAAATTGATTTGTTGACTTTACTGAGCATGAAAGTATAACATTTTACTCGAAAGAGAATTCCCTCAAAACGACCATCAGGTGGTTGTTCTCTCCCACTGCTCTTTTCATCGTTTTGTGAAATGAAAAAAGTTATGAACAGAATAAGTATTTTTTATTAAACTTTACATGAGATTAACATCGATAGCTCTATTGTATGAATGTGTGAATAATAAAAATGGATTCGTGTGACTTGAGGACAGATACAAAAGTGCGACTGAATGGAGTGAGAGTGGTGATGAAATTTGGGCGCATAGGCTAATTGTGCTTGTCCTTTTGGTGTCGACGCAATACATCCTTACGTTTGTAAACTTTAGTACAGCCACGAACATCACAAGCAAATTGGCGCTCATTGGAATGAACACTAGAGTGGGTCTTCAAATGACTTGACTGGATGAAAGCCTGACCGCACTCGGGCCAAGTGCACGCGAATGGACGAGCTCCGGTGTGGGTGCGCAGATGAGTGACCAAATCGCCATGACGAGTAAAAGCGGCATCACACTGGTCACATTCAAATGGACGTTCGCCAGTGTGAGTGCGAAGGTGACGAATCAAATCATTTCTCTGTTTCATTCGTCTTCCACATTGCTGGTAGTCACACTCGAACTTGTTTCCGAACTCGTCAGCTGGCTCAATACGTTTCAGAAAGTTCTCTGCAGGAATTTGCACTTGCCGCTCATCATCAGCACTCGTGTCTTGTCGTTGTTCAATCGTCTCGTCGCCATCTTCCTCCTCATCTTGCATTTCATCATTCTTGTTGTTATCCACTTCTGCTTCTTCGCCATCTTGATCAGTACGCATTGGGTTCAATGTCGAGATGTCCTCGTCGACTTGTTCTCGATCAAATTCCTCTGCACCCACTTCAACCACAAGGGACACATTGTCCATCATCGGTTCACCATTGAGCAGTTCATCTCGAAGTGTCTCATTGACAGGTTGGGAAGATGATGATGATGGTCTGACGATTGGGGTAGGGAGAGGTATAGTGACAGGTTGTGATGATTGGGTGTGGTCTGATGGGAAATGAAATGAATAAGACTCAAAGTAAAATAAAACAAAACAGATTACCTTCGATTGGGTTGGTGGATGAAGTAGCCACTTGTTCATCGATATATTCGACATTGATGGGAATGCCATTGGTTGATGGTGACAGTGATCCAACTGGAACATTGCCAAGCACTCGATCCATTCGTTGAATCTTGTTGGGTCTCTGGCCCTCCACCTCACCGTCCTCCTCCTCTTCTTCCTTAATGTGCATCATTTCTCCATCCTCCAACTCCTCCTTGATCTCTTGTTTCACACAATCCTCCATCTGTTCCGTTTCACCACTTTCGTCTCGTTCCTCCTTCATTTCTCGTTTCACTCTGCATGTCTCACAATCTCCACAGTCACAGTCCAACAGGTACTCTCCACCATCGTCTTCTTCTTTTTTGACAAATTCACCGAGTTGTACTGATTGTCCATCTGAAACATCTAAGGAAAATGCACAAAAATGCACTGTAAGTTATGGTGAACATAACACAACAATTGACCTTACCTTCAACTTTGACCTCGATGTTTGAGGGAATGGTGGATTGAGTTACAGGGGTTGGAGGTGCTACTGGTGACACAGTCTGTTCGCTAGAAATTGATCCTGATGTTGCTGGACCACAAAAAAAAAGATTAGAAAAATCAACTTGACAGTGCCAAAAAGAAGAAATACCTTCTCGATTGTGATTGTTAGCCGCTGTTGATGGTGCACTCGTAGGATTGATCTGTTGGTTGTCGATTTGAATGTCACTTGTCGGTGCACGTGTCACTGTTGCATCTGTACCGAAGTGATCATCATCCTGTGCAGAAGAGGGCACATCATCAAGACACTTGTTGAACTGGTCCAGCACAAAGACAGCAAACTCATCCACAAGGTGACAGTGCTCGATGGGTAGTTGACTCTTCACCTGTGCCTTCTTGTGCTCGATTCGACTCAGCAGAGACTCATAACCAGGAAATCGATCCATTTTGTTGTAGAGTAGACGAAGTCAAGTCGTAATTTGTCAATCAACAATCAGCGTGGAGAAAAATCGAGAAAGTTAGACATGTGCTCAAAACAAAAGGCGTATTCAGAAAATTGTGCAAATTGTGCCCTGTAACACACGAATCGACTATTCATAAACAAAGTTACTTCACGCAATAAAGCTAAGATGAAAATTAATTCAATGGGTGGTAAAGCCCAAAACGCCACTGAGCTTTATTCGGCGACGTTTCTGCTTTGTGAGTTGTGTTTGTGATCGTTTCTACTGCAGCTCAAGTCGACTTTCGGTTTTGTCTCGTTGCTCAACTGTTGGACCTAACTGTGCTCACTCCCGCAACTGTTGCCATGTCCCATCAAACTGTTCCAGCTCGTCTCAATGAGAAGAAGGCCTCAAGTCCATCACCAAGTCAGTCACCAGTTCAATCGAGCAGTGGCATTTGCATCAAACAGGAATATTTCGAAGGTATTTACAGTAATATACTCCACATAGGGAACTTTACTTTGTTTGTATTCCCCCAGACCAACTCCTCATGACTCGAACTATAAAGACTGAATCCGAATCAGCACCAAATGAGCACAACATTATGCAATCAATCAAGGTGGAGGTGAAAGAAGAACATTACGATGACCAGGACTGTGTGGTGAAGTGTGAGTTGGACGAAGATGAAGGTGAGCAGATAAACAGAAAGATAAAAGTCGAAGGTAAGCAAATGTTGTGTTGTGTTCACTATAACTTACAGTGCATTTCTGTGTGTCTCTTCTTCAGATGTTTCAAGCGGACAATCAGTTCAACACTTTAAATGTGTCAAGAAGGAAGAAGATGAAGATGGTGGAGAGTACGTGATGGAGTGTGACTGTGAGGAATGTGAAATATGCAGAGTGAAAATGGAAATGAAGGAGGAACTTGACGAAAGTGGATTCGAGACAGAATTGGGCGGAAACAGTGGTCTGGCTATTGAAGGTGGCACTCGAGTCAAGAAAGAAGAAGAGGACCGTGAGCTTGAGGGCGAGAGACCCAACAAGATTCAACGAATGGATCGTGTGGTTGGGAATGTGTCAGTTGGATCACAATCCTCCACTGTTCACTCACCCAATGTCATGTCCAACAATGTCGAATATATCGATGATCAAGTTCCAACTTTATCCACCCACCCAATCACCATCGAAGGTAATCACTCATTTGTTGTATCTGAGAGTCTTATTCATTTCATTTCCAATCAGACCACAACCGACCATTTCAACCTGTCCCTCTCCCTACCCCAATCGTCACACCCATTCAATCATCATCTGCTCAACATGTCAATGAGCCACTTCGAGATGAACTGCTCAATGCTGAACCGATGATGGACAATGTGGCACTTGTGGTTGAAGTGCGTGGGGAGGAATTTGTTCGAGAACAAATTGACGAGGACAACTCTACATTGAATCAGGTGCACACTGAACAAGAAGATGAAACAGAAGTGGATGACAACAAGAATGATGATGAGGAGGAAGGTGACCAGACGATTGAACAACGAGATGATACGAATGCTGATGAGCAGCAAGTGCCCGCAGAGAACTTTGTGAAGCGAATTGAACCTGCTGACGAACTGGGAAACAGATTTGAATGCAACTACCGAGGATGTGGAAAACGAATGAAAGACAGAAGTAATTTGAATAAGCACATTCGATCACACACCGGGGAGAAGCCTTTCAAGTGTTTAGTTGAAGGTTGCTACCGTGCATTTGTCCAGAAAGGCGACCTCAAATCACACCTCTACACCCACTCTGGAGACCGTCCCTTTGTTTGTACCTGGCCTAGATGTGAAGCTCGATTTGGAAACAAAACCAATCTCACTGCACACACTCGTACCCACACTGGTGAACGTCCTTTTCAATGTGACCAGTGTGATGCCACATATACTTGTCATTCTCATTTGACCACTCATCTCCGCACCCACACCGGATCCCGTCCATTTGTGTGCACTTGGCCCAACTGTGGTCAAGCTTTCACTCAGTCAAGTCATTTGAAGACTCACTCTTTTGTTCATTCAAATGTGCGCCAATTTTCTTGTGATGCTCGTGGCTGTACCAAAGTTTACAAGCGTTTGGGTGCATTGCGTCAACACCAAAAGGACAAGCACAATTAATCTTAGCCTCCTAATTTTCTCATCAGTCCATTCCCTCCATTCAGTCGCACGATCTTTCTATCTGTCTTCAAGTCACACGAATCCACTTTTATTTTTATTTATACATTAGAGTTGTCAATGTCAATTTATTATATTTCATGTAAAATCTAATAAAACATTCTAAATATTGTGAATGTACAAGTAAATAAATTCGATTAACTCAATATTTTTTGTCTATTTATCCATGGATGTGGAAAACGAACGAAACTCAGAAGTAATCTGATTGATCACATTCGAACCCACACTGGAGAGAAGCCATTCAAATGTTCAGTTGAAGGTTGCAACCGGGCATTTGTCCAAAAGAACACATTGAAGGACCACCTCAACACCCACACTGGTGAACGTCCTTATCAATGTGACCAGTGTGATGCCACATTTACTCAGCATTCTCATTTGGCCACTCATCTCCGCACCCACACCGGATCTCGTCCATTTGTGTGCACTTGGCCCGAGTGTGGTCAAGCTTTCACCCGCTCAGGTAATTTGAAGACTCACTCTATTGTTCATTCAAATGAGCGCCAATTTGCTTGTGATGCGTGGCTGTACCAAAGTTTACAAGCGTAAAGATGCATTGCGTCGACACCAAAAGGACAAGCACAATTAATCTTAGCGTCCCAATTTCCTCATCAGTCCATTCCCTCCATTCAGTCGCACGATTTTTGCATCTGTTTTCAAGTCGCACAAATTCAATTTTATTTATACATTAGGGTTGTCAATGTTAATTTATTATATTTTATGTAAAATATAATAAAACACTATTCTGTCAATTAGCTCAAATTTTCTTTCATTTTACAAAACGATTAAAAGATTAAAAACGTTTATTCAGACTTGTTTTATTAAAAAGTAATAAAAAAATAATTAATAAAGATACTCAAACGGGTTAAATCAATAAAATCAATACAAATAATAAATAAAATATGAAATACAAAAGTGGATCTATGCAGAACATGAGACCTAGAAATATCTCAAGTTTGACTGAAAATGGTCAACATTTGATATCACCATTGCTGTGATTGTTGCCCTTTAGTTCACAATTATTCAGAATATTGCTCATTTGGTCAAAGGAGTATGCTCAAATTAACAATTTTCTTACAACGGGATTTGACCTATACCAGAGTGTAGTACTCATCTAAGAATACAAAAAGTCATTGGGACCTAGGGTCCAGGAGACGTCGTTTCGGTACAAAATGGCGGACAACTTCTTTAAAAGCACGTGTAGCTGTATCTGTAGAAGCATTTGCGGTGGCAACATTACAACACTCGTTCACCTGATCCAACACAAAGGCAACCATGTTATCCACAAGATGAGAGTAAAAGGTGGGCAGTTGACCCTTCACCTGCACCTTCTTCTGCTCCACACGAGCGAGCATCGACTCGTAACCAGGATAACGATCCATTTGGTGGTAGAGTAGAGTAACTAACAAATCGAAATTGTCAATCAACAAGTAGCGTGAGCGTAGAGAAAGACAGCGTGCTCACAAACACAAAGGACAGCAAAGCAATAAACAACGTATTCAGAAAATGGAAAAGTTGGGCGCTGTCACACATTGGTTGACTATTCATAAACAAAGTAACTTCACGTTCGAAAGGTTCTGATGAAAATTGAAGTCGTGGAGAGCAACGCCCAAAACGCCACTGAAGGTTTATGGTTATTTCTATTGTGCTCACCTTGTGTGTTCATTTCTACTGCAGCTCAAGTTGACTTTCTGTTTTCCCCATTTCTCTCGTTTGTCCCTATTTGTGTTCACACACGCAACTGTTGACATGTCCCATCAATCTGTTGGGGCTCGTCTCAATGAGAAGAAGGCCTTAGGTCCATCACCAAGTCCACCAGTTCAATCGAGCAGTGGCATTTGCATTAAACAGGAGTATTTCGAAGGTATTTGCCGTAATAAGATGTTTTACTCGACATAGTAAACTTTACTTTGTTTGTTTTTTATAGACCACCTTCCTGTGACTGTAAAGACCGAATCCGAATCAGCACCAAATGAGCACAACATTATGCAATCAATCAAGGTGGAGGTGAAAGAAGAACATTACGATGACCAGGACTGTGTGGTGAAGTGTGAGTTGGACGAAGATGAAGGTGAGCAGATTGACAGAAAGATAAAAGTCAAAGTCGAAGGTAAATGTAAATGTTGTGTCATGTTCACGATAACTTACAGTGCATTTCTGTTTCTCTTCTTCAGATGTTTCAAGCGGACAACTCGTTCAACACTTTAAATGTGTCAAGAAGGAAGAAGAAGATGGTGGAGAGTACGTGATGGAGTGTGACTGTGAGGAATGTGAAATATGCAGAGTGAAAATGGAAATTAACCCTTAATCGCATAGCATGAGATTCGGAATCTCACCTTGATTTTTGAAAGGCTGTCACTAATAATCTATAAATCATACACCAAAGCGCTTTTAGTTATGTGTAAAGAATATATCTTAGCATCATTTGAGTCATTTGAAATGTCCAAATACCCAGTTGTTTGTTCCTGGAACGCCAAAAAGTAAAGTAAAGTCGCGTCAGCTGTACCTTCCAGCAATGCTTCTCCTCCAAAGGACCCTGCGAGTGTGGCCTGTGTGTGAGCGCGTGTGTCTAGGTCTGCGGATAGAAAGAGGAGAACTGCGATGTGAGAGCGCGCGCAATGAACAGTAGAAGGTGAGATTCTGAATCTCATGTTGTGCATGCCGCCTACTTTTTAAAGCTATGCTATTAAGGGTTAAGGAGGAACTTGATGAAAGTGGATTCGAGACAGAATTGGGTGGAAACAGTGGTCTGGCTATTGAAGGTGGCACTCGAGTCAAGAAAGAAGAAAAGGATGGTGAGGTTGAGGGCGAGAGACCCAACAAGATTCAACGAATGGATCGAGTGCTTGGCAATGTTCCAGTTGGATCACCATCCTCCAATGTCATGTCCATCAATGTCGAATATGTCGATGATCAAGTTGCATCAACTTCATCCACCAATCCAATCACCATCGAAGGTAATCACTCATTTGTTGTTTTATCTGATTGATTTATTCATTTCATTTCCCATCAGACCACACCCAACCATCTCAACCTGTCACTTTCCCTCTCCCAACCTCAATCGTCACTCCAACTCAACCATCATCATCTACTCAACAAGTCAATGAGGATGGTGACCAATCATTAGAAACACGACAAGACACGAGTGCTGCTGGTGGGCAACAAGTTCTGGCAGAAAACTTTGTGAAACGAATTGAACCTGCTGACGAGCTGGGAAACCGATTTGAGTGCAACTACCAGCAATGTGGAAGACGAATGAAACTAAGAACCAATTTGATTCGTCACATTCGATTACACACCGGCGAGAAGCCTTTCAAGTGTACTGTCAATGGTTGCGACAGTGCATTTGTCCAGAAAGGCGATCTAAAAGTTCACCTCAACGTCCACTCTGGAGACCGTCCATTTGTTTGCAGTTGGCCTAGGTGTGAAGCTCGATTTACAAAGAATAGCAATCTCACTGAACACCTTCGTACCCACACCGGAGCTCGTCCATTTGTGTGCACTTGGCCCGACTGTGGTCAAGCTTTCACCCAGTCAGGTCATTTGAAGGCTCACTCTCTTGTACATTCAAATGAGCGGCAATTTGTTTGTGAGGCGACAGGCTGCGCCAAAGCTTACAAGCGTAAGGATAAATTGCGTCGACACCAAAAGGACAAGCACAATTAATCTTTGCGTCCCAATTTCCTCATCAGTCATCATTTCCACCATTCAGTCGCACTATTTTTGTATCTGTCCTCAAGTCACACTAATCCACTTTTATTTTTATTTATACATTAGAGTTGTCAATGTCAATTTCTTATATTTCATGTAAAATCTAATAAAACACTTTTCTGTGAATATTGTGAATGTAAATAAATTCGATTATCTCAATATTTTGGTTTATTTTCTAAATCAATGTGCATCGGTTCATGGTCAATCAATATATTTTGTTATTTAATTTTACTCTCGAGCATCATCATTTTATCAAATCTTTTATTCAACTATAGTTTTATTATAATGTATTAAAAAATAATTAATAAGGATATCCGAACGTGTTTTAAAAAACAATAAAATCAATACAAATAGTAAACCAAGCACTCGACAATGTCATGTTAGTAAGCTACCAAAAAGCAGTAGAAAAGTTCATTTCCATTACATAAATGCACATTTCTATTTAGAAGACAAAACTGCTGATAAACGAGTACCACGGAATGATTGCCAAACGTCGTGTAATCAAAAACCAAGTTCAAATCGGTTACATTTACTCTCGACTTTCCGAAATGTAAAAGTTTTTTCACTTCAAATATGAATGCGTCATTAGACAAATCAAATATAAATGACACATACAGAGGAAAATATTTATTAATTTATTACAACTCAACCGAAATCATGGATTACTGGGCTTGGATTTTAGTGCAATTGATTGCAGTTTGCTTTCTGATTTATTTGTGAGTATTTTTATTAAATTTTCTTAAATTATATTTTGATTTCTTTATGATTTTCGCAGTTATTTTCAACGTAAATTTACGTATTGGTCTTCTCGTGGAATTTCTGGTCCTCAACCGACAGTTCTATTCGGCAACCTTTGGGACTATCTCCGTATTGGTCAAGTTCGTTTAGAGAAGGAATGGCCGCAGAAGTATGGCAAAATCTATGGAATCTATCATGGAACCGCACCTTTGTTGACCATCACGGACGCCGAACTGATCAAACAAGTGCTGATTAAGGACTTTCACGTTTTTGTGAATCGTGTCAAGCTGAACTTTGATCACGAAATTTGGGCCAACAATTTGGGCATTGCCTACGATGAACAGTGGAGACGCATTCGTGCAATCACCACACCCTCCTTCACAACTGGAAAATTGAAGGGAATGCATTCGGTGATGAGTCGATGTGTGGACAAGTTGGTGAAACATTTCGATCACGTGATCAAAACGAAAGAAGGAAAAATGAACGCAAAAGAAGTGATCACGGGCTTCACTGTTGACGTGATTGCGTCCACTTCCTTTGCCACTGAGACCAATGTCAACAATCCTGGTGATTCGACTAGTTTGTTCCTGCAGAATTGTCTCAAAATGTTCGACATTCATCCACTCAAGTTGATTTCGTTCTTCTTTATGCCCAAATGGTTCAACAAACATGTGACTGGAGTTCAGGTTGGTTTTCCCGATGAACAGTTTGACTTTTTTGCGAATATGGCAAAGGAAATCATTCGACAACGTAAAGCTCAGAGTACGAATCAAAAACAAAACAAAACGGATTTGGTTCAACTTATGATGGATGCGTTTGTGTATGATAGCGATTTGAAGAACCAAACCTATGACAAGTTGACTACTGAAGAAGATAATGATCAAGTCGACAGTAGCGCCACCACTGTCAAAGAAGGATCCATCAAACGAACACTAACCGAAAACGAAATCATCGCTCAATGTATCTTGTTCTTTGTGGCAGGCTTTGAAACCACCGCCAACACAATCGCCAATATTCTCTATTATTTAGCAATCTATCCACAAATACAGGAACAACTTTACGCCGAGTTGCATCAAACCCTCGACGGTCTAGATCAGAATTCAGAACACTACTTTGAGAAAGTCTCAACACAAATCCCGTACCTTGATGCGGTGATTAAGGAGACACTTCGAATGGTGCCACCAGTCACACGATTTCAACGTAAAGTCGGTATTGATGGTTACAAACTCGCTGGAATTGCACTCGAAAAGGACATTGTCGTGGAAGTTGGTTCCTATTCAGTGCACTACAATCCTGAGTACTATCCCGAACCAGAGAAATTCAATCCGGATCGATTCATGCCCGAGAACAAGCATCTTCTTGTGCCGTACACTTATTTGCCCTTTGGTGCCGGTCCACGGAATTGTATTGGAATGCGTTTCGCGTATCAGGAGATCAAATTGTGCTTGGCACAGATTGTGAGACAATTCAAGTTTTCTCCAACACCGGAAACAAAGATACCGCTCGAGTATGGGAAAATGAGAATATTGAACATCAATGACATTCCATTGAGAGTTGAAAGTCGTTTGATATGATAACTTAAAAGTACGTACGTTGTGAATGATCCAAGATGGATACTTTTATTATTATTATTATAATTTAAAATCATGATTGTGTGTAATGGTATACAAAATAAAAAATTGTGTTTAAAATACAGAATGATTGGAATGATTTAAAAAATGATTATAAAGAATTCATTTGATTCTAAATGAGAATTTAAGAAAAAGTCGATTCGTTGATGTTTTCCTCAACTTTAGGATTTTCATTTTTAATTTCTACCATTTCGGGTCGTTGTTGAGGGACCGGAATCTCCAACTTGGGCAGTGCTCTCATCTGTACGAGTAATTCTGTGATGATACTCTGTAGTGTTGGTAGAATGAGTAGAATTTCACCGAAACGTCCTTTTTGGTTGATATAATCTTCCAAACACTTGTGTACGCAATTGCTTGACTTTGGTCAGATTGTCCAGTCCGGCCACCGATGGATTGAAGAAGGTGATTGCCTTGAGACAGGCAATTTCGTTGTCGTCCAATGCAATCAACGCAATGCAATCAATGTTTGATGCAAATGCCACTGCTAGCCTACCCTAACCCACACCCTAACCTGCACACCTAACCTAGCCACTGCAGTAGTGATGGTGGTGACACAGACTGTTCGTTTGAAATAGATCCTGATGGTGCTGGATTTTAAGGAAAATTAGATTACTACTCAGTTACAGTGGACAGATAATACCTTCGATGTGATGGTTCACTTGTGGACTCGCCGGATTGGTTTGTTGGTTCACTTCGCTTCGAGTATCTTCTGCAGGTGCCACTGGTCCATTCGAGCCGGACAAAAGATGATCTTCATTTGTATCAGTTGTAGCATCAACGGTGACAACATTACAACACTCGTTCACCTGATCCAACACAAACACAACCAAATCATCCACAAGGTGAGACTGTACGGGTGCTAGTTGACCCTTCACCTGCACCTTCTTCTGCTCCACACGAGCGAGCATCGACTCGTAACCAGGATAACGATCCATTTGGTGGTGGAGTAGAGTAACTGGACAAATCGAAATTGTCAATCAACAAGTAGCGTGAGCTAGAGAAAGACAGCGTGCTCAAAACACAAAGGACAACAAAGCGATGATCAACGTATTCAGAAAATAATATAAATGGGCACTGTGACACATTATTCGGTTATTCATAAACAAAGTTACTTTACGTAAATAAGGCTAAGATGAAAATTGAAGTGGTGGGGAGTAATGCACAACAATGCAAACGTCACTGATGGTTTATTTTATTGTACTGCTTTGTTCCGTGTGTGTGTGTGTTTGTTTCTATTGCAGCTCAAGTTCAAGTTGATTGTCTGTTTTGTCCGTTTCTCTAATTTGAACAATTCTGTGCTCACTCACCCAACTGTTGACATGTCCCAACAAACTGATCTGACTGGTCTAAATGAGAAGAAGGATTCAGGTCCGACACCAAATTCACCTGCCCACGATGTTCAATCCACCAGCAGTGGCATTTGCATCAAACAGGAATATTTCGAAGGTATTTACAGTAATATACTCAACATGTGAACTTTAACTTTGTTTACTTTCCCCAGACCAACTCCTCATGACTCGAACTATAAAGACTGAATCATCCGAATCACCACCAAATGAGCACAACATTATGCAATCAATCAAGGTGGAGGTGAAAGAAGAACATTACGATGACCAGGACTGTGTGGTGAAGTGTGAGTTGGACTTTGATGAAGGTGAGCAGATAAACAGAAAGATAAAAGTCAAAGTGGAAGGTAAATGTAAATGTTGTGTTCACCATAACTTACAGTGAATTTCTGTTTCTCTTCTTCAGATGTTTCAAGTGGACAATCAGTTCAACACTGTGTCAAAAAGGAAGAAGAAGACGGAGAATATGTGATGGTGTGTAACTGTAAGGATTGTGAGATATGCAGAGTGAAAATGGAAATTAAGGAGGAGCTTGACGAAAGTGGATTCGAAGCAGAATTTGGTGGAAACAGTTGTCTGGCTATTGAAGGTGGCACTCGAGTCAAGAAAGAAGAAGAGAACGGTGAGTTTGAGGGCGAGAGACCAAACAAGATACAACGAATGAATCGAGTGCTTGGCAATGTTCCAGTTGGATCACTGTCACCATCCTCCAATGTCATGTCCATCAATGTCGAATATATCGATGACCAAGTTGCATCAACTTCATCCACCAATCCAATCACCATCGAAGGTAACACATTTGTTATTTTATCAGATTGATTTATTCATTTCATTTCTCATCAGACCACACCCAACAATCTCAACCTGTCACTACCCCTCTCCTTACCCCAATCGTCACACCACCATCATCATCTACTCAACATGTCAATGACCCACTTCGAGATGCACTGCTCAATGCTGAACCGATGATGGACAATGTAGCACTTGTGGTTGATGTGGGTGCGGTTGAATTTGATCGAGGACAAGTCGCCGAGGATAATTCAACGTTGAATCCAGCGCAAACTGATCAAGATGATGATGAAAGTGACGAGACGACCACTCGTGTCTTGTCGTTGTTCAAATGATTGGTCACCATCCTCATTGACATGTTGAGTAGATGATGACGATGATGATGTGACGATTTAAGTTGGGAGAGGGAAAGTGACAGGTTGAGATGGTTGGGTGTGGTCTGATGGAAAATGAAATGAATAAATCACTCAGATAAAACAACAAATGTGATTACCTTCGATGGTGATTGAGTTGGTGGATGAAGTTGATGCAACTTGATCATCGATATATTCGACATTGGTGGACATGACATTGGAGGATGGTGATGGTGATCCAACTGGAACATTGCCAAGCACTCGATCCATTCGTTGAATCTTGTTGGGTCTCTCGCCCTCAAGCTCACCATCCTTTTCTTCTTTCTTGACTCGAGTGCCACCTTCAATAGCCAGACCACTGTTTCCATCCAATTCTGTCTCACCACTTTCATCAAGTTCCTCCTTAATTTCCATTTTCACTTTGCATATCTCACATTCTCCACAGCCACACTCCATCACGTATTCTCCACCATCGTCTTCTTCTTTTTTGACACATTCACCGAGTTGAACTGATTGTCCACTTGAAGCTGAGGAATACAAACAAAATATGCACTGTAAGTTATGGTGAACAGCAACATTTGTCAATTACCTTCGATGGTGATTGGACTGGTGGATGAAGTTACCAAGTGGGTCATCGACATATTCGACATTGGTGAGAATGATAATGCGAGATAGTGATCCAACGGGTTCATTCATAAGCACTCGATCAATTCGTTGAATCTTGCACGGTCTCTCACCCTCACCATCACTCTCCACCTCTTCTTGTTTGACTCGAGTGTAACCTTGAATAGCCAGACCACTGTTTCGACCCAATTCTGTCTCGCATCCACTTTCGTCAAATTCCTCCTTAATTTCTCGTTTCACTTTGCATTCTTCACAACCCTCACCTCCACAGTCACAACAGTGAAACAGTTGTGCTTCATAATCATCTTCATCTTCTTCTTTCTTGATCCATTCACAGAGTTGAACTGATTGTCCGTTTGAAACATCTGAAAAAGAGAAATCCAGAAATGTACTGTAAATTATAGTGAACATGACACAACATTTGCTTACCTTCAACTTTGACCTCGATGTTTGCGGGAATGGTGGATTGAGTTACTGATGGTGGTGATGGTGGTGACACAGACTGTTCGTTTGAAATAGATCCTGATGCTGCTGTCAGATGGAAAAATAGATTACGACTAAGTTACGGTGGACAGATAATACCTTCGAAGTGATGGTTCACTTGTGGACTCGACGGATTGGTTTGTTCGTTCACTTCGCTTCGAGTATCTTCTGCACGTGCCACTGGTCCATTTGAGCCGGACAAAAGACGATCTTCATTTGTATCGGTTGTAGCATCAGTCATGGGAACATTACAACACTCGTTCACCTGATCCAACACAAAGGCAACCATGTTATCCACAAGATGAGAGTAAAAGGTGGGCAGTTGACCCTTCACCTGCACCTTCTTCTGCTCCACACGAGCGAGCATCGACTCGTAACCAGGATAACGATCCATTTGGTGGTAGAGTAGAGTAACTGAACAAATCGAAATTGTCAATCAACAAAAAGCGTGGTGAAAGCTAGAGAAAGACAGCGTGCTCAAAACACAAAGGACAACAAAGCAATGATCAACGTATTCAGAAAATAATTTAAATGGGCACTGTGACACATTATTCGGTTATTAATAAACAAAGTTACTTTACGTAAATAAGGCTAAGATGAAAATTGAGGTGGTGGGGAGTAATGCACAACAATGCAAACGTCACTGAGGGTTTATTTTCGATATTATACTGCTTTGTTCCGTGTGTGTGTGTTTGTTTCTATTGCAGCTCAAGTTGATTGTCTGTTTTGTCCGTTTCTCTAATTTGAACAATTCTGTGCTCACTCACCCAACTGTTGACATGTCCCAACAAACTGATCTGACTGGTCTCAATGAGAAGAAGGATTCAGGTCCGACACCAAATTTACCTGCCCACGATGTTCAATCCACCTGCAATGGCATTTGCATCAAACAGGAATATTTCGAAGGTATTTACAGTAATATACTCAACATGTGAACTTTAACTTTGTTTACTTTCCTCTAGACCAACTCCTCATGACTCGAACTATAAAGACTGAATCCGAATCAGCACCAAATGAGCACAACATTATGCAATCAATCAAGGTGGAGGTGAAAGAAGAACATTACGATGACCAGGACTGTGTGGTGAAGTGTGAGTTGGACGAAGATGAAGGTGAGCAGATTGACAGAAAGATAAAAGTCAAAGTCGAAGGTAAATGTAAATGTAAATGTAAATGTTGTGTTAACGATAACTTACAGTGCATTTCTGTGTTTCTCTTCTTCAGATGTTTCAACCGGACAACTCGTTCAACACTGTGAATGTGTCAAAAAGGAAGAAGAAGGTGGTGGAGAGTACGTGATGGAGTGTGACTGTAAGGAATGTGAGACATGCAGAGTGAAAATGGAAATGAAGGAGGAATCAGAACAAAGTGGATTCGAGACAGAATTGGGCGGAAACAGTGGTCTGGCTATTGAAGTTGGCACTCGAGTCAAGAAAGAAGAAGAGGACCGTGAGGTTGAGGGCGAGAGACCAAACAAGATTCAACGAATGGATCGAGTGGTTGGGAATGAACCCGTTGGATCACTGTCACCATCCATCAATGTCGAATATGTCGATGATCAAGTTGCATCAACTTCATACACCTACCCAATTACCATCGAAGGTAATCAGTTTTGTTTGTTGTTTTATCAGATTGTTTTATTCATTTCATTTCCATCAGACCACACCAAACCATCTCAACCTGTCACTTTCCCTCTCCCAACCTCAATCGTCACTCCAACTCAACCATCATCATCTACTCAACATGTCAATGAGGATATTGACCAATCATTTGAACAACGACAAGAGTCACAAGACACGAGTGCTGCTGGTGGGCAACAAGTTCAACAAGTTCTGACTACTGAGAACTTTGTGAAACAAATTGAACCTGCTGACGAGCTGGGAAACCGATTCGAGTGTGACTACCAGCAATGTGGAAGACGAATGAAACAAAAGGGTAATTTGATTCGTCACACCGGAGAGAAGCTTTTTATGTGTTCAGTTGAAGGTTGCGACCGGGCATTTATCCAAAAGGCCCAATTGAAAGATCACCTCAACAGCCACACTGGAACCCGTCCATTTGTTTGCAGTTGGCCTAGTTGTGAAGCTCGATTTGCACAGAAAATCAATCTCACTGCACACCTTCGAACTCACACTGGTGAGCGTTTTTTTTAGTTGCGACCAGTGTAGAGCCGCTTTTACTCGTCATTGTAATTTGGTCACTCATCTCCACACCCACACTAGAGCTCGTCCATTTGTGTGCACTTGGCCCGAGTGTGGTCAAGCTTTCACCAAGTCAATTAGTTTGAAGACTCACTCTCTTGTACATTCAAATGAGCGTTAATTTGTTTGTGATGTTCGTGGCTGTACCAAAGTTTACAAGCATAAAGATGCATTGCTTCGACACCAAAAGGACAAGCACAATTAATGTTAGCGTCCTAATTTCCTCATCAGTTCATTCCCTCCATTCAGTCGCACTTTTGTCTCCCTCCATTTCGTTGTACTCCTGTTTATGCTCTCAAGTCACATGAATCCATCCACTTTTGTTTGTATTTGAGTTGTCCCCTTTCAATATAACATTTTTTATTCTAATGTCTCATATAGAATGTAATAAAACACTATTATGTCAACTATCAACGTCTACGAGAAGTGTCAATATTTGTTGTAAATGTTTGTAAATTTTAAGTCTACACTGAAGAGTCTACAGAGTGCTCCAACTCGTTCCATAAAGCATTGAACAGCCCATCGCCGTACTCAACCGTCACTACCAACCACTGATTGGCTTTAATGGTCCGAGCTTTCTTGTACAAAAGTGTCCTCTTGCTTGCTAATGTGTTACTATGTAATTTAATGTAATAAGTGTGCTCACTATTCATTCAATTAAAATGTGATATGTTCATGATTGATGCAAACAAAAACAATTGTGCCATATCATCTTTCTTGGCAAACAACAAACATTAGTACTCAATCGAAAGTTACACGAAAGAGAGACCCGCAAGTTAGTTTTATATATCTACTTTTAATTAACGAGTACAACATTTCGTTTCATGGATTAATTAAATTAGTTAATTAATATCGTTATCACAATTATTCATGTAATGAGCTCTTGGGAATTGATTTGTTGACTTTACTAAGCATGAAAGTATAACATTTTATTCGATAGAGAATTCACTCAAAACGACCATCAGGTTGTTCTCTCCCGCTGCTCTTTTCATCGTTTTGTGAAATGAAAAAAGTTATTTGACAGAATACGTATTTTTTTTATTAAACTTTACATGAGATTAACATTGATAGCTCGTATGTATGAATGTATGAATAATAAAAATGGATTCGTGTGACTTGAGGACAGATACAAAAGTGCGACTGAATAGAGGAAATGGACTGATGAGGAAATTGGGACGCTAAAATTAATTGTGCTTGTTCTTTTGGTGTCGAAGCAATGCATCCTTACGCTTGTAAACTTTGGTGCAGCCACGCACATCACAAACAAATTGGGGCTCATTTGAATGGACACTTGAGTGATTCTTCAAAGTACTTGACTGGGTGAAAGCTTGACCGCAGTCAGGCCAAATGCACACAAATGGACGAGCTCCGGTGTGGGTGCGTAGATGAGTGACCAAACTACTATGACGAGTAAAAGCGGCATCACATTGATCACATTGATAAGGACGCTCACCAGTGTGGGTACGAATGCGACGAATCAAATCATTTCTCTGTTTCATTCGTCTTACACATTGCTGGTAGTCACACTCGAACTTGTTTCCGAACTCGTCAGCTGGCTCAATCCGTTTCAGAAAGTTCTCTGCAGGAATTTGCACTTGTCGCTCATCATCAGCACTCGTGTCTTGTCGTTGTTCAATCGTCTCGTCGCCATCTTCCTCCCAATCTTGCATATCATCATTCTTGTTGTCATCCACTTCTGCTTCATCACCATCTTGATCAGTACGCATTGGGTTCAATGTTGAGTTGTCCTCGTCGATTTGTTCTCGATCAAATTCCTCTGCACCCACATCAACCACTAGTGCGACATTGTCCATCATCGGTACAGCAGTGAGCAGTGCATCTCGAAGTGGGTCATTGGTATGTTGAGCTGATGAGTTAGTGGGTGTGACGATTGGGGTAGGGAGAGTTATAGTGACATTTTGAGATGGTTGGGTTTGGTCTGATGGGAAATGAAATGAATTAAACGGTTACCATACAACACTCCGAAAACAGGTTACGCCGAAAACAACAGGGGGCAAGTGACGCGTGCCACTTAAACAAAGACTTCATTGTTCTCCGCACCACAGGTGGTCCACGTTATGCCGAAACTCAAGTGACGGTGCCTCTTTAACAAAGAGCTCCTTTGTTCTCTGCGCCACAGGGGGTCCACGTTACACCGAAAAGCATGTATTTGTGTGAGCGCTGACTCATCACTGACTCATCTGCACACTCACATGCATTACGAGCACTGCAGATAGTGTGTGAGCGCAAGTGTTCGACACAAACAGTTTTCGGTGTGCGTTGTTTACGATCGACGATCGTCGAGTTGTCGTACATGACAGTTTTTTGTTGACCAAATCCCATTGACTATCCCGAGGGTAGTGAAACCTGTAGTGTTATCTGTTTTTGGATTGAAGCACCCTGGAACCCAAGATAACGAACGGATATGGTGCCAGTCGGATCAAACTAACTCTGTTTGATCTTGGTTATGTTGATTGAGTATGGTTGTGAAATAAAGCTTTTTACAAATGTCTTATTGATCAGACTGACTAAGCTCGAACTATCAAATAGATTTCGAATTAGAAAGATCCCTTTGTTTATGTCATTAGTAGTAAACTCATTACCTCATACATCATATTGTAATTTGCAAATCTGGTTTAATGAAAGTATGTATGAACTCGAAACCAAATTCAATCATTGAAAACTGTCCACTACTATACAATGATTCTCGAGTTTGAGTGAACAAGTGAATGGATCATTCCTCATTGATTGAATCACCCTGAAACCCAATATGGCGTCTGGATACGGTGATTTTTGGATTAGGATTTTATTGCATATGTCGGGGGTGTTGAATCTAATGGCTACAGTGGTTTTGGGATTGGGTCATCCTGAAACCTACGCTGCGAGCGGATATGAGGATTTTGGGATTCGGATCCAATTTTGTTTGATTTTTTCAATGTGGTGGAACCAGTTAGGGTCCCATTGCACTAAACTGGTTACGTTCGGATCAATCTGAATCTAGTGAATCCAGATATAAATGATTCAACCTGGTTGTGTTTCGGAACGCTGGACTGATATCAGACTGATCTGGCTAACTAGGTTCGTGACAGGTGACAGGTGATTCAAATGGGTGTAATCGCACTATTTCAACGAATAAGATGAAATTCAAATTGCTGATCGTGCATTGGCTTTATAATTGAAGGCGAAATGAAGGAAGAGGAGGAAGGAATGAAGGATTGAGTTTTCTGTTAAGCTGATATGTACTTTTATCCTAGTGTACTGATTTACTGTTTGATTCCTGAACGATTATACTTATTTCACCACTTAGTCTTAGCCCGTCTTTCTAATTCGTATTACAATAATTTCATCATTAGACTTTCGGATAAATGGTGAATATTTGATTACTCAATTAGCACAATCTGATCTATTGAATGACTGAAGAAAGAAGCATTCACTTGTTTACTCAAACTCGAGTGTCACTAAACAGAAGTGAATATAATGATTCTCAATGATTAAATTGAATACTCGATTTGCACAATCTGATCTAATGTGTGGTGAGGATCCACAATATTCAGTCGATGATCTCAATGTCTTGCCTTCTCTGGTGGTGAAGCTTTTGTCAGTTTTTGTTTATTTCAAGGCATCCACCTAATTCGACTAGTCCAACGGAGAGTACTGTGACCTGATCAACAATCAATCTTCACTATGCACGACAATCACGATATTTGCCAACCGAACGATAAACTGTACAAATCACTTCGTTCCTGGACCTCGTTGAGCATAGTTCCACTTCCTTTCTTTCACTTCTCATCCTTTCCACTTTTGTACCAAGAAATTCTGTCTCGCCAGTGTCTCAGCTGCAACAGAAAGCTTCATCTCAATAAGCTAACTCCTCATCTCGGCAATGGCCCTCTCCACATTATTTTCCAAACAGTTTTTCAGGTAATCAGTAAATGAGTTTGTTTTTTCTGTCTCGTCATGAAGTATATATGTGCCAAACAAGAAAGATGAACTCAGCTATTTTTTCAACAAATCTACCATCCCAGTGATCCACCCAAGTATAACTTGAATCCTCAATATCGTCACTGGTCCATCAACCCAATCCCACAGATTCCACCCAATAATGAAATCAATGGGTTCACTGACTTGTTTCAAGCCAGGCTATTGATTGTTAATGAGTTTAATTTCTTCATAAATGTCATGCGTCATGTCGTGATATAAAATAGAACAAGCCTAATGGATGCATGAATGAATCCAGTCAATAATTTGGATTCATACAGCAGTGGATTGATTGAAAATGAAATGAATAACTCAATTTTTGGACAATCGGATTCAATGCATGACTTTGATAAAGTAAAAGAGTTTTTGACTTCTTTGACATCATCCTGAAGTAGATCGGAAGGAAACAAGATTGAAGATTGAAAAAATTCGGTTTAGATCTTTAATTCCTCAAGTTTGTCAAGAACATCATCATAATCCTCGAAAATCTCATCTTTGTCCATTGGGTAACTAAGTTCCTCAATGGTCATCGATATCGGTCAATTTTCACTCAGATCATTTTTGGGGTTAAATAGTTCCAATTGGATCAAGGATACATCCAACAAGATAATCTGAGTTAGTCTATGACAAATAGAATGATGGTAACAGAAATCAGAGATTAATATGATAGATTTGACCCAGGTCATACCTTGAGGGTTAATTAATTCCAATTGGATCAAGGACACATGATACAAACTCATAAATAGTCAAACAAGTCTTAAATAGTTTCCATGTTCATTTTACACAATGTCTGATAGCTTGTTAGTGTGCGTGAATGTTCGACGCGTCGAACGTCGAACACTCACCCATTTGAGTGTGCTACAGTGACTGTGGCTTTCGGCGAAACGTGGACCACCCATGGCGCAGTGGCACGCGCCACTTGCCCCCTGCTGTTTTCGGCATAACCTGTTTTCGGAGTGATGAGTAAATACGGAATTAAACTCGATGTAAAATAAAACAGCAAATGATTGATTACCTTCGATGGTGATTGAGTTGGTGGATGAAGTAGCCACTTGGTCATGGATATATTCGACATTGATGGGAATGCCATTGGTTGATGGTGACAGTGATCCAACTGGAACATTGCCAAGCACTCGATCCATTCGTTGAATCTTGTTGGGTCTCTGGCCCTCCACCTCACCGTCCTCCTCCTCTTCTTCCTTAATGTGCATCATTTCTCCATCCTCCAACTCCTCCTTGATCTCTTGTTTCACACAATCCTCCATCTGTTCCGTCTCACCACTTTCGTCAAGTTCCTCCTTCATTTCTCGTTTCACTCTACATATTTCACATTCTCCACAGTCACACTCCAACACGTATTCTCCACCATCGTCTTCTTCTTTTTTGACAAATTCACCGAGTTGAACTGATTGTCCATCTGAAACATCTAAGGAATATACACAGAAATGCACTAAGATATGGCGAACACAACACAACAACTAGGTTTGTTTACCTTCAACTTTGACCTCGATGTTTGAGGGAATGGTGGATTGAGTTACAGGGGTTGGAGGTGCTACTGGTGACACAGTCTGTTCGCTAGAAATTGATCCTGATGTTGCAGGACCACAAGGAAAAAAAAAGATTAGAAAAATCAACTTGACAGTGCCAAAAAGGAGAAATACCTTCTCGATTGTGATTGTTAGCCGCTGTTGATGGTGCACTCGTAGGATTGATCTGTTGGTTGTCGATTTGAATGTCACTTGTCGGTGCACGTGTCACTGTTGCATCTGTACCGAAGTGATCATCATCCTGTGCAGAAGAGGGCACATCATCAAGACACTTGTTGAACTGGTCCAGCACAAAGACAGCAAACTCATCCACAAGGTGACAGTGCTCGATGGGTAGTTGACTCTTCACCTGTGCCTTCTTGTGCTCGATTCGACTCAGCAGAGACTCATAACCAGGAAATCGATCCATTTTGTTGTGGAGTAGACGAACAAGTCGTAATTTGTCAATCAAAACAGTCAGCGTGGAGAAAAATCGAGAAAGTTAGACATGTGCTCAAAACAAAAGGCGTATTCAGAAAATTTTGCAAAGGGGAACTGTAACACACAAATTGACAATTCATAAACAAAGTTACTTCACGTGCATAAGGCTAATATGAAAATTAATTCAATGAGTGGTAAAGCCCAAAACGCCACTAAGCTTTAATCGGCGACTTTTCTGCTTTGTGAGCTGTGTTTGTGATCGTTTCTACTGCAGCTCAAGTTGACTTTTTGTTTTGTCCCGTTTCATATCTCCCTAACTGTGTTCACTCACCAAACTGTTGCCATGTCCCATCAATCTGTTCCAGTTCGTCTCAATGAGAATGAGGCTCCAGGTCCATCACCAAGTCCTCCTGTTCAATCGAGCAGTGGCATTTGCATCAAACAGGAATATTTCGAAGGTATTTACAGTAATATACTCAACATGTGAACTTTACTTTGTTTTCTTTTCCCAGACCATCCTCCCATGACTGTAAAGACCGAATCCGAATCAGCACCAAATGAGCACAACATTATGCAATCAATCAAGGTGGAGGTGAAAGAAGAACATTACGATGACCAGGACTGTGTGGTGAAGTGTGAGTTGGACGAAGATGAAGGTGAGCAGATTGACAGAAAGATAAAAGTCAAAGTTGAAGGTAAATGTAACTCTTCTTTGTAATTGTAATTTCTCTTCTTTAGATGTTTCAAGCGGACAACTCGCTCAACACTTTAAATGTGTCAAAAAGGAAGAAGAAGATGGTGGAGAGTACGTGATGGAGTGTGACTGTGAGGATTGTGAAATATGCAGAGTGAAAATGGAAATGAAGGAGGAAATGGATGAAAGTGGGTTTGAGACAGAATTGGATCGAAACAGTGCTCAGGAAGTTCAAGGTTTCACTAGAGTCAAGAAAGAAGATGGCGATGATGAGGCTGAGGTGGAGAGGCCTAACAAGATACAGCGAATGGATCGTGTGGTTGGGAATGTTCCCATTGGGTCACCATCACCATCCCCCACTGTATACTCCCACAATGTTGTTTCCGTCAATTTTGCGGGTCTCGATGACCAAGTGGCAACTTCATCTATCACTCCAACCACCATCGAAGGTATTCAATTATTTTTTGTTGTATCTGATTGTTTTATTCATTTTCCATGAGACCAAACCCGCCCATCTCAACCTGTCAATATCCCTCTCCCTTCTTCAATTGTCACTCCAACTCAACCATCATCATCATCATCTGCTCAACATGTCAATAAGCCACTTCGAGATGAACTGCTCACTGCTGTACCGATGATGGACAATGTTAATGTTGGACGTTTGGTTGAAGTGCTTGCGGATGAATTTGATCGAGAACAAATTGACGAGGACAACTCTACATTGAATCAAGTGCACAATGAACAAGAAGATGGAACAGTAGTGGATGACAACAAGAATGATGGTGAGCAGGATGATGGGGATGAAGGTGACCACACGATTGAACAACGACAAGACAGAAATGTTGGTGATGAGCAACAAGTGCCCGCAGAGAGCTTTGTGAAGCGAATTGAACCTGCTGATGAGCTGGGAAACAGATTCGAGTGCGACTACCGTGCATGTGGAAAACGAACGAAAGGAAGAAGTGATTTGATTCGTCACATTCGATCACACACCGGAGAGAAGCTTTTCAAGTGCTCATTTGAAGGTTGCGACCGGGCATTTGTCCGAAACGCCCAATTGAAGGAACATCTCAACGTCCACTCTGGAACACGTCCCTTTGTTTGCAGTTGGCCTAGATGTGAAGCTCGATTTGGTAACAAAAGCAATCTCACTGTACACCTTCGTAACCACACTGGTGAGCGTCCATTTGAATGTGACCAGTGTGATGGCGCTTTTACTCGTCATGGTGAATTGGTCATTCATCTGCGCACCCACACCGGAGCTCGTCCATTTGTGTGCACTTGGCCCCAGTGCGGTCAAGCTTTCACCCAGTTAAGTCATTTGAAGACTCACTCTATTGTACATTCAAACGAACGCCAATTTTCTTGTGATGCTCGTGGCTGTACCAAAGTTTACAAACATAAGGTGACATTGCGTCGACACCAAAAGGCCACTCACAATTAGCCTATGTGCTCAAATTTCTTCGTCCCATTTTCCTTCATTCAGTCGCACGATTTTTTGCATCTGTCCTCAAGTCACACGAATCCACTTTTATTATTCATACATTTGAGTTGTCAATTTTAATTTCTTATATATCATATGTAAAATCTAATAAAACATTTTTCTATCAACTAACTCGATTATTTTTGTCATTTCACAAAATGATAAAAAGATCAGTAGGAGAGAATCAACGATCTGATGGTCGTTTTGAGTGAATTGCCGCCATTGTGCCCCCACTTCAATGTGTCCCTATTGTAAAACTTTGCATTATGCCCATTTGCCAATAATGTTTTGGAGTGTCTTTTCGAGTGAATTCTCTATTGATTGTGAGTAAAATGTTTTATTTTTCATGCTCGGTAAAGTCAACAAATCAATTCACAAGTACAGTGCATGGAAAGACAAGACACGAATAATCGGGATAACGAAATTAACCCATGAAATGTTGTACTCACTCATTAAAAGTAGATATAAAGCAAATCAGTGGTTGGTTGTGACGATTGAGTTCGATGATGGGCTGTTCATTGAACAGTGTTTTCAATGCTGTAGGGATCGAGTTAGAGCACTCCGTAGAGGACTAAACTTGGTAGACAAACATTTCCTATCAATATTGACTTGATTTTCTCGTAGACGGATATTATATTATGAAACAAATTCGAGATAGTTGACAAAAAAAGTGTTTTATTAGAGTTTACATGAGATGTTAATTGTTACATTGATTGACGACAACTCAAATACAAACAAAAGTGGATTCGTGTTACTTGAGGCCATGTACAACAGTACGACGAAATGGAGGGAGAACGTAATTTGGAATGGTTAAGGCAAATGGTGCTGGTCCTTTTGGTGTCGACGCAATGCACGCTTGTGCTTGTAAACTTTGGTGCAGCCACGGACATCACAAACAAATTGCCGCTCATTTGAATGGATAAAAGAGTGAGTCTTCAAATGAGTTGACTGTGTGAAAGCTTGAGCACACTCGGGCCAAGTGCACACGAAAGAACGGGATCCGGTGTGGGTGCGGAGATGAGTGACCAAATTACCATGACGAGTAAATGTGGCATTATACTGGTCACAATGAAAAGGACGCTCACCAGTGTGGGTACGAGTGTGTGCAGTGAGATTGCATTTGTTTCCAAATCGAGCATCACATCTTGGCCAGGTACAAACAAAGGGACGGTCTCCTGAGTGGACGTTGAGGTGTGATTTGAGGTCGCCTTTCTGGACAAATGCACGGTCGCAACCAACCATCGAACACTTGAAAGGTTTCTCTTTGATGTGTGTTCGAATGTGAATAATCAGGTTACTTCTGTGTTTCATTCGTTTTGCGTAATTACAAAATTAACTACAAAATTATCAAAACATTGTAAAAAACTTTCGAACTATCAAACATTTAAGTAATAAATAACAAAATTTAACAACCTAAACCCTCCTTCCAAAACTTTTCCGCCCAGATGGGTTGGCGCCCCCCACCCTTCCCATCTGGCAATAAAAAAGCCTCCTGTCGGCACTGGATATAAGTTATGTTAAGTTTTCGAATAGATTCGGGTAATCTTGGTTTTGGTATTCGAATTAATCCTATTTTTGTAGGATTAATAGGATAGAATAGAATCAGCATAGAAAAGCTTAGAATTAATAATAAAACTGCTCAAACTACATTTCTCTATGTCATATTTGAGCGTGTTTTCAAAAATAGATTTCCCTTAAAACCAAAGCAGCGTTTGAAAATTAGGCACTCAGAAAGCTATGTTTTTCTATATAAACAGTTCTATTATCATGTTTGTTTCATCCTGTGCTTGACTTCTGAAGACTTGCAATCCCTCACCTCTCATCTCCCAATTTCCTGCACACATTTTGTGTCCTGTTATTTGCCGTTTCATCATGTCTAAGTACATTCCAGCTTACCCTGCAGAGTACGATTACTCTTCTCTTTCCAACGAAGAAGTCGAGCACATCGAGAATGTGCGAGAAGAACAGAGAGTTAAGATGCTCAGATTGAGCAGAGTTGCAGCTCAAAGAAACTCAAAATACCTGCTGGAGCATACCAACTCATACTGGAACATTGCGTATAAGATGATTGGTGAAAAAACTGAAAAAGTTCAATGGGACGATGCCGCTAATCAAATTAGAACGTTTGTTCCTGATTGGCGCTTTCAAAGTGGAAATCAACATTCGGAAGACAAGGAAACCTACAAGCAGTTCATGCTGAATGAGGGCAAGAATGAACTTGACGGGGTCGAACCAGAAAATTTGGCCCAACTGACTTCTTATGAATCAAATAAGCGGAAGCTTGTCTCTGAGGGCAAATCTCAGAAAAAGAAAAAACGAAATTTGTTTCAAATTATTGGCAATGCAAATTCCCGCATGTTTGAATGTGTTTAATTTTCAATAAACTTCTCGTTTTTGTAATGTACATGTATTTACTGTAAATTTTTCACTAAATGTACCCCGCACTTTGTACCTTTATATAAATTAACCAAACAAGTTAACTCTGGAAATAAATATTTCATTTGTGTTTCATTTAATTGAAGTTTGTTATTTAAATATTTATTATGAAACCCCGTTGGAATAATCGAAAATTACCGAAACATTTCCCAATCTAATGAATAAATAAATAATTGAACCATTAGGATTGCATGATTAATTGGCGCATTTTATTGGCAATTTAGACAAATTGCCTTTTTAATGGATTCTCTTGTCTGGGAAAGGAATAAAATATTCATTTTTAATGTTAAAAAATTAAATACGATTTAAAACATTTAGTTATTATGTTTTATGTGAACAAAAAAATCATGCAACTCATTCCACCTTCATATCGTCGCTGTTTCTACCAAACATGCAAGGAATATTTTGCCGAACACAAATCGACACGATCCAAACTGCGTTATCGACTCAATTGGGCAATTTTGATCAGTACCCTGTGTGCCCTAACTCTTGAGACCTATACTATGGCAAGTGGCTACCAATTGGAGATTTGGCGTATTGAACCGATTTCGTTTTATTTCTATCAAAACAGAAAGTTATATGATCCATATTTGATGATAATTTCTGGCCTATTTGTACTGATGAATTTCTACGTACGCCATCTGTTGTATCATCTACCTACGAAGCACCAAATATGGCAATGGAACTATGAACAATTTGTCAGGCAGTGCGATTGGTATGAGCAGAGTTTGATAAAGGATGAACTGAAATTATCGAAAATTCACGCGAGAAAATATCAAGAATTTTTAATCAAATTTCAGAATTTAAAATTTTTACTAAAAATACCGAAAATGTTGATAATGATTTTGATTAAATTGAACATGTTTCTACATTTGGAGAATATTGATAAATCTAAATTCTTCAGTCACAAACTGTCAATCTATCCAAATTTATCAAACAAAATCCGCACTCGTAACATTTTAGTACAGATTGCGTTTGACAAGCTCAATTGTGTTCTGCTTGTGGGCTATTTTGTGCTGTACATTGCATTCTGTGCCATTTATGGTTGGATTATTGTTGGTCCATTCGCTTGGTACTACATTTTGTGGTTATTGATGGTCGGTATCATAATATTTGATAGTCTTTCACAAATGTTTCAACTTGCCCTCTTCATGGCAGTATTTGGCACTCTCGAGGTGTACAGCGTAATGAAACAGTGCGCAGAAATGTATTCACAATTGGAGTTCATTACTCGACAATTTGAATCTCGCACTGGTTCTCTGCGGATTTGGTATTGTCAATTTGTGCATCGAATTCTACGCGATCATACACGAGTATGTTTCACGCTGGTTTGCTCAAGTCGTGACTTTCTTGCAAGCTGCAACTTTACCTTCATTCTCACCAACATTCCAATCAACATTTATCTTGTGAGCAAAGTGACCCTAATGTACATGTAGGTAGGAAGCTTATTGTTGGGTTATTAACCCTCAAATTAAGACAACCTTTATGACCTTTGAACTCAAGACCAATAGTAAAATGAAATAAATGCGGAAACACAATTTTTAAATAAAAGATGATTTATTTGATTATTTAGCATAAGATAAAACATATAAAAATAGAGATGGGGTTTGATAATGATGAAAGACCGAAGTCAATGATGGACATCACTGGTCATGGGCGGAACACGAGAACCAACACGAGAGGAGGCCACGGATTAACCACACACGGACACGGGTGATAGGTGATAGTCGAATTGGTTTGCTACACGAGAGCACGTCGATGAACCACAGGAAGGTGAATAATCACTGGGTGTTGGTGACGATCTACACTCAATAGACAGAACAAACAGTTAAAAGAGACAAAGTCTCGAAGACGATTGAAAACAATGAAGACAATTGATTGGTGATGATTGGTGGCAACCAAATCTTCAATGAGAAATCCAAACACGAACGTGAATTTCCCGGTGCGCACCGAGGTCGAGTCCTCGGTGGCTCATTTCTTTTATAGCCAACCAAGAGTTGCCTTAGATGACCGTAAAAGAGGAAAGAGAGGGCAGGATGGGACTGGAGGTGGACAGTGACAGAGATGTGTAAGATACTGTTTGTGTTTTTGTCCCTGTGACGCACATCTCTAATCAGATTAGTGCCACAAGGATGTGAATTGATGTGACTGTTGGTGATGCTTAGGGCAGCAATGTTTGCGTTGACTGTGTTTGGCATTTCAAGAAAACCAAAAATGGTTTCTTTATGATTGCACATTAGTTTCGGCCATTCCCAGTTGAATGTGCTGAGAATTGGTCTTTTTACTTGGTTCGATGTGCATGCCACTTCTGTATCTTTTAGATCTTATGTGTGATGTTGTTTAAGCATTAATTGCGACCAGAGCCTACTCGCTCACTGTTTGATATGATCGAGTATTTCACTTCAATAAAGTCACGTCACCCAAGCATCTTACACAGATCAATGTATTAAACCTTGCCGCATTCGACTTAATAACAAAGCTATTAAGATTGCGCCATCTGATTGACATTCGAAGTTGCCTAACCGTCACTAATTGAGTGAACTGTCCGAGTACACTGTCAACAAGTGTCATCTTATTGGAAAGCTGCAGGGTGCAATCATTCGAGATGATTTTGCTAACTTAATTAACGTTATCTGTCGATCTCTTATTCGTGTCGAATCTCATACGGGATGTTCGTTCAGTAATTTTAAGGATGAAGAGGCCAAAGACTGGCTCTCATTTGGATGAACATTAAATTTAATTAGTGAAGGGTCACTTTGACCATTTAGATCAATTGACCGATTAAACTAACATATTGGGAATTAGAAAATTAAAATGAAATAATATAAAATATTAAAAGATTTAATTAATAATTATTAAAATTAAAATTAAAATATTTTCGTTTGTTATTGTTATGACTGGCAATTGGAATTCGAAGAATTGCCAAACATGTGAAACAAAGTTCCTCATGACAAACACATCGCCGTTGGATTCGGATATTTGTTCGCTGTTGCAGGTCAGGCACTGAGCTACTGTGCAATGATTCCAATTGCTGACCAGGGTCGGGATGTGCATGCACTGGCCAGGTATATTCCAACACTGCAAGGAATGCTGAAGGGACGTGGATGGATTTGGTACAAAATGAAATATGACGATTTGTATGGAAGATTGGTTCGTGGACCCAAGTATGCCGTCTCTATTGGACCAATAAAAGAGTTTTCTCGCCTTGCTGTTCTTGGAAGTAAGTTGATTAATACTGATGAAAGAGAATACATTAAATTGACTATTATTTATCCCCACAGGTCATATTCGTTTATATTGGTTATCTGTTTATGGCATTTAGTCAAATAATAGAATCTCGAATCCAAAACTCAAAATGATTTAAAATCAATTTATAAAACAATTGTTTATTTTTATATTTAAATTAACAAAATAATTTGATAATTAAAACCGATTGTTTAATTGTATTTTTGTATTTGCTTAATATATAATAATCGCTTAAAGTTTCAATTAAGTTTAAATTCCATTTGACATCTTGTCGCTGTTTTCTCCCACTAATCATCGTTTTCTTTGCGATAAGAAACAATATTCGAGTTAATAGAAAAGTGTTTTTTATTAGATGTTAAATGAGATGTAAGAAATGAAATGTTACATCGAATGATTACATTACAAATACAAACAAAAATGTGGATTCATGTGACTTGTGGGGACAGATACAGGACTACAACTACGTAGATTGAGGGATAACTAAATATGGAATGATAAGGCTAATGGTGCTTGGCTTTGTGTTGACGCAATGTAGCCTTATGTTTGTAAACTTTGGTGCAGCCACGAAAATCACAAACAAATTGTCGTTCATTTGAATGTGCAATAGAGTGAGTCTTCAAACTACTTAACTGGGTGAAAGCTTGACCACACTCGGGCCAAGTGCACACAAATGGACGAGCCCCAGTGTGAGTTCGTAGATGAGTGACCAAATTATTATACTGAGTAAATGTAGCATCACATTGATCACATTGATAAGGACGCTCACCAGTGTGGGTACGAAGGTGTACAGTGAGATGGGATTTTCTGTGCAAATCGAGCTTCACAACTAGGCCAACTGCAAACAAAAGGACGTGTTCCAGAGTGGGTGTTGAGGTGTGCTCGCAATTGGGCATATTGGACAAATGCGCAGTCGCAACCATTCACAGAACACTTGAAAGGTTTCTCTCCAGTGTGGGTTCGAATGTGATCAATCAAGTGCTGTTTTGTCTTCATTCGTCTTCCACAGTCTTGATAGGCGCACTCGAATCTGTTTCCAAGCTCGTCAGGCTCAATTCGTTTGACAAAGTTCTCTGCAGGAACTTGAACTTGTTGCGCACCGCCAGCACTCATGTCTTCTCGTTGTTTCATCGTTTCCACACCTCCCTCCTCATCTTGCACATCATCCTTCTGATTGTCGTCCACTTCTGTTTCAACGTCATCTTGGTAAATGTGCACTGAATTCAATGTTGAGTTGTCATGGTCAACTTGTTCCCGATCATATTCCTCGGCACGCACTTCAACCACAAGTGCCACATTGTCCACCATCGGTTCACGGTTGGGCAGTTCATCTCGAAGTGTCTCGTTGACATGTTGAGATGATGATGATGGTGTGACGATTGGGGTAGGGACAGTGACAGGTTGAGATGTTTGGTTGTAGTCTGATGAGAAATGATATGAATAAAACTCAAAGTAAAATAAAACAAACTGATTACTTTCGATTTGGTTGGTGGATGAAGTTGCCACTTGGTCATTGACACATTCGACATTGGTGGGAATGACAATGCGAGATGGTGATCCAACGGGTTCATTCATAAGCACTCGATCAATTCGTTGAATCTTGCAGGGTCTCTCACCCTCACCATCACTCTCCACCTCTTCTTGTTTGACTCGAGTGTAACCTTCAATAGCCAGACCACTGTTCCCACCCAATTCTGTCTCACCACTTTCGTCAAATTCCTCCTTAATTTCTCGTTTCACTTTGCATTCTTCACAACCCTCACCTCCACAGTCACAACAGTGAAACAGTTGTCCTTCATAATCATCTTCATCTTCTTCTTTCTTGATCCATTCACAGAGTTAAACTGATTGTCCGTTTGATTCATCTAAGGAACAGAAATAGACTGTAAGTTATTGTGTGAACATAAAACAACAACAACATTTGTTTACCTTCAACTTTGACCTCGATGTTTGCGGGAATGGTGGAGAGAGTTACTGATGGTGGTGATGGTGGTGACACAGTCGGTTCGTTTGAAATAGATCCTGATGCTGCTGTATCAGATGGAAAATAGATTACTATATTGTGGTGTTGTTAGACAGAAAATACCTTCGCGTTGATGGTCCACCTGTGGATTCACAGTATTGACATGTTCACTCAAGTCAACTCGAGTATCATCTGTAATTCCACGTGCAACTGGGCCATTTGAGCTGGACAAAGGATGATCATCAGCTGTATCAGTTGTAGCATCAACGGTGGCAACATTACAACACTCGTTCACCTGATCCAACACAAAGGCAACCATGTTATCCACAAGATGAGAGTAAAAGGTGGGCAGTTGAGCCTTCACCTGCACCTTCTTCTGCTCCACACGAGCGAGCATCGACTCGTAACCAGGATAACGATCCATTTGGTGGTAGAGTAGAGTAACTGAACAAATCGAAATTGTCAATCAACAAACTGTGGTGAAAGTGTGAAAGACAGCGTGCTCACACAAAGGACAACAAAGCAATAAACAACGTATTCAGAAAATTGAATAGATGGGCGCTATCACACACAGTTCGGTTATTCATAAACAAAGTAACTTCACGTTCGAAAGGCTCTGATGAAAATTGAAGTCGTGGTGAGCAACGCCCAAAACGCCACTGAAGGTTTATTGTTATTTCTATTTTGTCCTCCGTGTGTGTGTTCATTTCTACTGCAGCTCAAGTTGACTTTCTGTTTTCCCATTTCTCTCGTTTGTCCCTATTTGTGTTCACACACGCAACTGTTGACATCTTGTTGTTTTATCTGAGTGAGTTTATTGTGAGTGATTTATTCATTTCATTTCCCATCAGACCTCACCCAACCATCTCAACCTGTCACTGTCCCTCTCCCAACTTCATTCGTCACCCCAACTCAATCATCATCATCATCTACTCAACATGTCAATGAGGATGGTGGCCAATCATTAGAAACACGACAAGACACGAGTGCTGCTGGTGGGCAACAAGTTCAACAAGTTCTGGCAGAAAACTTTGTTAAACGAATTGAGCCAGCTGACGAGCTTGGAAACAGATTCGAGTGCAACTACCAGCAATGTGGAAGACGAATGAAACTAAGAACCAATTTGATTCGTCACATTCGATCACACACCGGCGAGAAACGTTTCAAGTGTTCAGTGAATGGTTGCGACAGTGCATTTGTCCAGAATGGCGATCTCAAATCACACCTCAACGTCCACTCTGGAAACCGTCCCTTTGTGTGTACCTGGGCTGGATGTGAAGATCGATTTCTACAGAAAAGCCATCTCACTGTACACCTTCGTACTCACACTGGTGAGCGTCCTTATCATTGCGACCAGTGTGATGACACATTTACTCGTCATTCTCATTTGGTCACTCATCTCCGCACCCACACCGGAGCTCGTCCATTTGTGTGCACTTGGCCCGAGTGTGGTCAAGCTTTCACCCAATCATGTCATTTGAAGACTCACTCTCTTGTACATTCAAATGAGCGGCAATTTGCTTGTGAGGCGACAGGCTGCGCCAAAGTTTACAAGCGTAAGGTGACATTGCTTCGACACCAAAAGGACAAGCACAATTAATCTTTGCGTCCCAATTTCCTCATCAGTCCATTCCCTCCATTCAGTCGCACTATTTTTGTATCTGTCTTCAAGTCACACTAATCCACTTTTATTTTTATTTATACATTAGAGTTGTCAATGTCAATTTTTTTATATTTCATGTAAAATTTAATAAAACACTATTCTGAATATTGTGAATGTAAATAAATTCGATTATCTCAATATTTTGGTCTATTTTCTAAATCAATGTGCATCGGAAATTTTCATTGGAATCATTCGGTATCGGTTTATCGGTATCGTTTCAAGTGTGAGCCGGGATTAGATAGGTAAAACTCAATGTACAAAAAGCTTACGACACCGAGTGTTCCCAGGTGGTCACCCTCCCAAGTACTGACTCGGCTCGATGCTGCTTAACTTCGGTGATCGGACGAGAACCGGTGTGCTCAGCATGATATGGTCGTAAGCTGAGAGGAGAGAGGCTGAGATGGTCTATAACACAATTGACATAAGCAAACCATTTTGTCGATAATGCTATGTTGGTAAAGCAGTAGAAAAGTTCTTTTTCATTACATAAATGCGCATTTCTATTTAGAAGACAAAACTGCTGATAAACGAGTACCACGGAATGATTGCCAAACGTTGTGTAATCAAAACCAAGTTCAAATCGGTTACATTTACTCTCGACTTTCCGAAATGTAAAAGTTTTTTCACTTCAAATATTTATTAATTTATTACAACTCAACCGAAATCATGGATTACTGGGCTTGGATTTTAGTGCAATTGATTGCAGTTTGCTTTCTGATTTATTTGTGAGTATTTTTATTAAATTTTATTAAATTTATTGATCAATATTCTATTGATTTCTTTATGATTTCCGCAGTTATTTTCAACGTAAATTTACGTATTGGTCTTCTCGTGGAATTTCTGGTCCTCAACCGACAGTTCTATTCGGTAATCTTTGGGACTATCTCCGTATTGGTCAAGTTCGGCTAGAGAAGGAATGGCCGTTAAAGTATGGCAAAATTTATGGAATCTATCATGGAACCGCACCTTTGTTGACCATCACGGATGCCGAACTGATCAAACAAGTTCTGATTAAAGACTTTCACGTTTTTGTGAATCGTGTAAAGCTGAACTTTGATCACGAAATTTGGGCCAACAATTTGGGCATTGCCTACGATGAACAGTGGAGACGGATTCGTGCAATTACCACTCCCTCCTTCACAACTGGAAAATTGAAGGGAATGCATTCGGTGATGAGTCGTTGTGTGGACAAGTTGGTCAAACATTTCGATCACGTGATCAGTACAAATCAAGGGAAAATGAACGCAAAAGAAGTGATCACGGGCTTCACTGTGGACGTGATTGCTTCCACTTCCTTTGCCACTGAGACCAATGTCAACAATTCTGGCGATTCGACTAGTTTGTTCCTGCAGAATTGTCTCAAAATGTTTGATATTCATCCACTCAAGTTGATTTCGTTCTTCTTTATGCCAAAATGGTTCAACAAACATGTGGCTGGCATTCAGGTTGGTTTTCCCGATGAACAGTTTGACTTTTTCGCAAATATGGCAAAGGAAATCATTCGACAACATAAAGCTCAGAGTACGAATCTAAATCGAAACAAAACGGATTTGGTTCAACTTATGATGAATGCGTTTGTGTATGATAACGATTTGAAGAACCAAACCTTTGACAAGTTGACTACTGAAGAAGATAATGATGAAATCGATAGTAGCCCCAACACAGCTGATATAGAAGGATCCATCAAACGAACACTAACCGAAAACGAAATCATCGCTCAATGTATCTTGTTCTTTGTCGCCGGTTTCGAAACCACCGCCAACACAATCGCCAATATTCTCTATCATTTGGCAATTGATTCTGCAATACAGGAACAACTTTACGCAGAGTTGCATCAAACCCTCGACGGTCTGGATCAGAATTCAGAACACTACTTTGAAAAAATCTCAACACAAATCCCGTACCTTGATGCGGTGATCAAAGAGACACTTCGAATGGTGCCACCAGTCACGCGGCTTCAACGTAAAGTCGGTATTGATGGTTACAAACTCGCTGGAATTGCACTCGAAAAAGACATTGTCGTGGAAGTTGGTTCCTATTCAGTGCACTACAATCCTGAGTACTATCCCGAACCAGAGAAATTTGATCCAACCAGATTCATGCCCGAGAACAAGCATCTCCTTGTGCCGTACACTTATTTGCCCTTTGGCGCTGGTCCACGGAATTGTATTGGAATGCGTTTCGCGTATCAGGAGATCAAGTTGTGTTTGGCACAGATTGTGAGACAATTCAAGTTTTCGTCCAACACCGGAAACAAAGATACCGCTCGAGTATGGGAAAATGAGAATATTGAACATCAATGACATTCCACTGAGAGTTGAAAGTCGTTTTGAATGATAACTAAAAAGTACGTACGTTGTGAATGATCCAAGATGGATACTTTTATTGTTATAATCTAAAATCATGATTGTGTGTAATGGTATACAAAATAAAAAATTATGTTTAAAATACAGAATGATTGGAATGATTTAAAAAATCATGGTTAAGAAGAATTCATATGATTCTAAAAAAAATTTAAGAATAAGAAGAAGTCGATTCTTTGATGTTTTCTTCAACTTTTCATTGTTAATTTGCCCAATTTCCGGTTGTTGAGGATTCGGCAACTTCAACTTGGGCAGTGCTCGCATCTAAACTAACAATTCTGTGATGATACTCTGCAGTGTGGGCAGAATGAGTAGAATTTCACTGAAACGTCCTTTTTGGTTGATACAATCTTCCAAACATTCGTGCACTTGTGAACGCAATTGCTTGACTTTGGTCAGATTGTCCAGTCCGGCCACCGATGGATTGAAAAATTTCATCGCTTTGAGACAGGCAATTTCATTATCGTCCATAGTCCAGAAATTTGTAGCGGAAGGGTGAAAAGGCAGACAAAGTCCAATGGCACCACTCAAGTCAAACACTTTGTCCCTGACTGGCTCGAGCGCTAGAAGAAGTGGCAATCCACATTAAACCAAATGGCAGCATACGAAGGGTTCAGTTTGCATGAAGATAACAAAAATGAACTTGCCGTAGTCGAACCAGAACATTTGGACCAATTGACATCATATCCATAAAATAAACGTAAGCTTGTCTCTGGTGGCAAATCTCAGAAGAAGAAAAGGCGAAATTTGTTTCAAATAATTGGTAATGCAAATTCCCGCATGTTTGAATGTGTTTAATTATCAATAAATGTTTTGTTCTTTTTGATATTTCAAATTAAAATAAAATTTAGTTTTCTGACAGTTTTTTCCGAATCTAGTTCTGTTTCCAGGCAAATAAAATGTTTTTGTTATTTTTAATTAATACAAATAAAATATAAATCGTCAATTTAAAATTCTCTTCTTTTCTGAAGGTGTTATATTCTCCATTTCAAGAATTTTAATTAACTATTCTGAATGTTGATTCTTAATTCAATTTACAAAGTTTTAATACTTTCAAAGTACAATTCCATTTAAAACAAACATTTTGCAGTTGTGTTCCCCCACTATTCACAGTTAATCGTTTTGAAACATTAAACAAATTCGAGTTAATAGAAGTGTGGTTTATTAAATTTTAAGATGAGATATAAGAAATGAAATGTTACATTAAATGATTAATCAATACAAACAAAATTTGTATTCATGTGAATTGTTGGCACAGATACAGAACTACAACTAGATGAAGATGGAATAACTAAAAATATGAAATGATAAGGCTAATTGTGCTTGGCCATTTGGTGTTTACGCAATGCAGCCTTATGCTTGTAAACTTTGGCACAGCCACGAGCATCACAAACAAATTGGCGCTCATTTGAATGAACAACAGAGTGAACCTTCAAATGACTTGAGGTGGTGAAAGCTTGACCACACTCGGGCCAAGTGCACACAAATGGACGGGATCCGGTGTGGGTTCGGAGATGAGTGACCAAATTACAATGACGAGTAAATGTGTCATCACACTGGTCACATTCGAATGGACGTTCACCAGTGTGGGTACGAAGGTGTACAGTGAGATTGCTATTCGTTATAAATCGAGCTTCACAGCTAGGCCAACTGCAAACAAAGGGACGGGTTCCAGAGTGGGTGTTGAGGTGTTCCTTCAATGCGTTCTTTTTGATAAAAGCATGGTCGCAACCATCCACAGAACACTTGAATGGCTTCTCTCCGGTGTGTGTTCGAATGTGATCCACCAAATTCAGTTTTTTCTTCATTCGTCTTCCACATTTCTGGTAGTCGCACTCGAATTTGTTTCCGAGCTCGTCAGCTGGTTCAATTCTTTTGACAAAGTTCTCTGCAGGAACTGGCACTTGCTCATCACCAGCACTCGGATCTTCTCCATTTTCAATCGTCTCATCATCATCTTGCATATCATCATTCTGATTGTCGTTCACTTCTGTTTCTTCGTCATCTTGGTCAATGTGCACTTGATTCAATGTAGAGTTGTTGTCATGGTCGACTTGTTCTCGATCAAATTCCTCCGTACGCACTTCAAATCCAACATTGTCCATCATCGGTTCAGCATTGAGCGACTCATCTCGAAGTGTCTCATTGACATGTTGAGATGATGATGATGATGATGGTGTGACGATTGGGGTAGGGACAGTGACAGGTTGAGATGTTTGGGTGTGGTCTGATGGGAAATGAAATGAATAAAACTCAAAGTAAAATAAAACAAAACTGATTACCTTCGATGGTGATTGAATTGGTGGATGAAGTAGACATTTGGTCATCGGGACCCTCGACATTGGCGACAATAACATTTGGAGATGGTGATGATGATCCAACAGGCCCATTTCCAAGCTCCCGATCAATTCGTCGCATCTTCTTTGGTCTCTCACCCTCAAGCTCAATTTCCAACTCTTCTTTCTTGACTCTAGTGAAACCTTGAACTTCCTGAACACTGTTCCCACCCAATTCTGTCTCACCACTTTCATCAAGTTCCTCCTTCATTTCCATTTTCACTCTGCATACTTCACATTCCTCACAGTCACACTCCATCACGTACTCTCCACCATCTTCATCTTCTTCCTTCTTGACACATTTAAAGTGTTGAACTGATTGTCCACTTGAAGCTGAGGAATACAAACAAAATATGCACTGTAAGTTATGGTGAACAGCAACATTTGTCAATTACCTTCGATGGTGATTGGACTGGTGGATGCAGTTGCCACTTGGTCATTGACACATTCGACATTGGTGGGAATGACAATGCGAGATGGTGATCCAACGGGTTCATTCATAAGCACTCGATCAATTCGTTGAATCTTGCACGGTCTCTCACCCTCACCATCACTCTCCACCTCTTCTTGTTTGACTCGAGTGTAACCCTGAACAACTTGAGAACTGTTCCCACCCAATTCTGTCTCGCATCCACTTTCGTCAAATTCCTCCTTAATTTCTCGTTTCACTTTGCATTCTTCACAACCCTCACCTCCACAGTCACAACAGTGAAACAGTTGTTCTTCATAATCATCTTCATCTTCTTCTTTCTTGATCCATTCACAGAGTTGAACTGATTGTCCGTTTGATTCATCTAAGGAACAGAAATGGACTGTAAGTTATTGTGTGAACATAAAACAACAACAACATTTGTTTACCTTCAACTTTGACCTCGATGTTTGCGGGAATGGTGGATTGAGTTACTGATGGTGGTGACACAGACTGTTCGTTTGAAATAGATCCTGATGCTGCTGGATCAGATGGAAAAATAGATTACTATATTGTGTGGTATTGTAGACAGAAAATACCTTCGCGTTGATGGTCCACCTGTGGATTCACCGTATTGACATGTTCGCTCACGTCAACTCGAGTGTCATCTGCAAATGCACGTGCAACTGAGACATTTGAGCTGGACAAAAGATGATCTTCATTTGTATCTGTAGAAGCATCCGCGGTGGCAACATTACAACACTCGTTCACCTGATCCAACACAAAGGCAACCATGTTATCCACAAGATGAGAGTAAAAGGTGGGCAGTTGACCCTTCACCTGCACCTTCTTCTGCTCCACACGAGCGAGCATCGACTCGTAACCAGGATAACGATCCATTTGGTGGTGGAGTAGAGTAACTGGACAAATCGAAATTGTCAATCAACAAAAAGCTTGGTGAAAGAGAGAAAGACAGCGTGCTCAAACACAACAAAGCAATAAACAACGTATACAGAAAATTGAATAGATGGGCGCTACCACACATAGATTGATTTTCATAAACAAAGTTACATAACGAATGAAAGGCTATGATGAAAATTGAAGCCATGGAGGGTAACGCCCAAAACGCCACTGATGTTTTATTGTTATTTCTATTTTGCCATCCGTGTTGTGTGTTTGTTCATTTCTACTGCAGCTCAAGTTGACTTTCTGTTTAGTCCCGTTTCTCTCATTTCTCCCTGTCTGTGCTCACTCCCCCAACTGTTGCCATGTCCCATCAAACTGTTCTGGCTCGTCTCAATGAGAAGAAGGTCTCATGTCCATCACCAAGTCAGTCACCAGTTCAATCGAGCAGTGGCATTTGCATCAAACAGGAATATTTCGAAGGTATTTACAGTAATATACTCAACATGTGAACTTTAACTTTGTTTACTTATTCCCAGACCAACTCCTCATGACTCGAACTATAAAGACTGAATCCGAATCAGCACCAAATGAGCACAACATTATGCAATCAATCAAGGTGGAGGTGAAAGAAGAACATTACGATGACCAGGACTGTGTGGTGAAGTGTGAGTTGGACTTTGATGAAGGTGAGCAGATTGACAGAAAGATAAAAGTCAAAGTCGAAGGTAAGAAATTTTGTGTTATGTTTACTATAACTTACAGTGCATTTCTGTGTGTCCCTTCTTCAGATGTTTCAAGCGGACAATCAGTTCAACACTTTAAATGTGTCAAGAAGGAAGAAGATGGTGGAGAGTACGTGATGGAGTGTGACTGTGAGGATTGTGAGATATGCAGAGTGAAAATGGAAATGAAGGAGGAACTTGACGAAATTGGATTCGAGACAGAATTGGGCGGAAACAGTGGTCTGGCTATTGAAGGTGGCACTCGAGTCAAGAAAGAAGAAGAGGACGGTGAGGTTGAGAGACCAAACAAGATACCACGAACGAATCGTGTGGTTGGGAATGTTCCAGTTGGATCACTCTCACCATCATCAAATGTCATGTCCGTCAATGTCGAATATATCGATGATCAAGTTGCATCAACTTCATCCATCAACCCAATCACCATCGAAGGTAATCACTCATTTGTTGTTTTATCTGAGTGATTTATTCATTTCATTTCCCATCAGACCACACCCAACCATCTCAACCTGTCACTATCCCACTCCCTACCCCAATCGTCACACTAACTCAACCATCATCATCTACTCAACATGTCAATGAGGATGGCGACCAAACATTAGAACCACGACAAGACACGAGTGCTGCTGGTGGGCAACAAGTTCTGGCAGTGAACTTTGTGAAACGAATTGAACCTGCTGACGATCAGGGAAACAAATTCGAGTGTGACTACCGTGGATGTGGAAAACGTATGAAAATTAGAAGTAATTTGGTTGATCACATTCGAACCCACACCGGAGAGAAGCCATTCAAGTGTACTATGAATGGTTGCGACCGGGCTTTTGTCCAAAAAAGCCAATTGAAATCACACCTCAACACCCACTCTGGAACAGGTCTCTTTGTATGCAGTTGGCCTAGATGTGAAGCTCGATTTGGAAGCAAAATCAATCTCACTGAACACCTTCGTACCCACACTGGTGAGCGTCCTTTTCAATGTGACCAGTGTGATGCCACATTTACTCATCATGGTAATTTGGTCACTCATCTGCGCACCCACACCGGAGCTCGTCCATTTGTGTGCACTTGGCCCGAGTGCGGTCAAACTTTCACCCAGTCAATTCATTTGAAGAATCACTCTCTAGTTCATTCAAATGAGCGTCAATTTGCTTGTGATGCTCGTGGCTGTACCAAAGTTTACAAGCAGAAGGTGTCCTTACTTCGACACCAAAAGGCTAAGCACAATTAATCTTGGCGTCCACATTTTCTCACCACCTCTTCACTTAGTCGTATTTTTGTATCAATTCACACGAATCCACTTTTATTCATACATTCGAGTTGTCAATCTCTTATATCTCATGTAAAATCTAATAAAACATTTTTCTGTTAATTGACTCAATGTTTTTATTTCATTTTACAAAACGATGAAAAGGGCAGTGAGAGAGAACAACCATCTGATGATCGTTTTCCGCGATTGTGCACCATTTGCTTCAATGCGCCCAATTCAATAGGTCCTATTGTAAGCCTTACAGTAAGGCTTTCCTGATTTTGGTCATTTGTCAATAACCTTTTGGAGTTTCCTTTCGAGTGAGTTCTCTATCAAATAAAATGTTTTATTTTCATGCTGGGTTAAGTCAAAAAATCAATTCATGAGTACAGTGCTTAGGAGCTCATAACACGAATTAGCGGAATAACGCATCCATTCAATGAAATGTTGTACTCATTCATTAAAAGTAAATATAAAGCCAATCAGTGGTGACGATTGAGATCGGCGATGGATTGCTCAATGTTGTATGTATCAAGTTGAAGCAATCCATAGTGGACAAGACTTGAAATATAAACATTTCATATCAAAAATTTACAATTCTCTTAAACGGATTTCATTATGATTCGAATTCGAGATAGTTGATAGAAAAGAGTTTTATTATATTTGAGATATTAAATGTACATTGAAAGATTACAATACAAAATACAAACAAATGTGGATTCATTGTGACTTGTATCGCAAATACAGAACTACAAATACTAGATGGGGGATAAGGAAATATGGGATGTTAAGGCTAATTGTGCTTGGCCTTTTGGTGTCGAAGCAATGCATCCTTACGCTTGTAAACTTTGGTGCAGCCACGAACATCACACACAAATTGACGCTCATTTGAATGTACAAGAGAGTGAGTCTTTAAATTACCTGACTGGGCGAAAGCTTGACCGCACTCGGGCCAAGTGCACACAAATGGACGAGCTCCGGTGTGGGTGCGGAGATGAGTGACCAAATTACCATGATGAGTAAATGTGGCATCACACTGGTCACATTGAAAAGGACGCTCACCAGTGTGGGTACGAAGATGTGCAGTGAGATGGCTTTTCTGTGCAAATCGAGCTTCACAACTAGGCCAACTGCAAACAAAGGGACGGTTTCCAGAGTGGGTGTTCAGGTGAATATTCAAAGTATTCCTTTGGACAAATGCATGGTCGCAACCATCCACAGAACACTTGAAAGGCTTCTCTCCCGTGTGGGTTCGAATGTGACTGATCAAGTGCTGTTTTTTCTTCATTCGTATTCCACATTCCTGGTAGTTGCACTCGAATTTATTTCCCAGCTCGTCAGCTGGTTCAATTCGTTTGACAAAGTTCTCTGCAGAAAGTGGCACTTGCTCATCACCAGCACTCGAATCTTCACGATTTTCAATCGTATCGGCACCTTCTTCCTCCTCATCATTCTGGTTGTCGTCCACTTCTGTTTCTTCGCTATCTTGGTGCACTTTATTCAATGTTGAGATATCGTGGTCAGTTTGTTCTCGATCAAATTCCCCTGCAACCACTTCAACCACAAGTGCCACATTGTCCATCATCGGTTCACCGTTGGGCAGTTCATCTCTAAGTGTCTCATTGGCAGGTTGAGATGTTTGGTTGTGGTCTGATGGGAAATGAAATGAATAAGACTCAAAGTAAAAAAACATAACTGATTACCTTCGATTGTGTGGGTGGATGAAGTAGCCACTTGGTCATCGATATATTCGACATTGATGGGAATGCCATTGGTTGATGGTGACAGTGATCCAACTGGAACATTGCCAAGCACTCGATCCATTCGTTGAATCTTTCATTCAGTCGCACTTTTGTATCTGTCCTCAAGTCACACAAATCCACTTTTATTTATACATTAGAGTTGTTAATCTCTTATATCTCATGTAAAGTCTAATAAAACCATATTCTGTCAATTAACACAATTTTCTTTTCATTTCGCAAAACGATAAAAAGAGCATTGAGAGAGTACATTGACCTGATGTCGTTTCGAGTGAATTCTCTCTCGATTGTGCACTTGTTGCTTCAAAGTGCCATATTCAATGGCTTTTTGGCCATTTGTAAATAACCTTTTGAAGTGTCGTTTCGAGTGAGTTACCGACCGAGTAAATTGTAATATTTTCATATTTTGTAAAATATCAATTTTGTAAGACATATCTAAGAACGGATCATCTTTCTTGGAATCATCGATAATAAATCTTTGGGCTCGATTACGATACTTTTTGAATGATCCTCAAAATGTCAACATACAATTGATGCCATATTTAAAGTACAACACAATGCCATACACCAACAACATTTCAATGTACAGTGCATAGCAAGATATGACACGAATAATTGGGATAATGAAATTAGCCAACGAAATGTTGTACTCGTTCAGTAAAAGTTGATATAAAGTCAATCAAGGGCTGATTGTGACGATTGTTGAGATGGTTTGTTCATTGCTGTAGGGTTCGAGTTGGAGCACTCCGTAGAGACTTGAAAGACAAACATATCCAACCAAAATTTATAATTCTCGTAGACAGATTTCATTATAAAACGAATTCGAGATAGTTGACTGAAGAGTTTTATTCGCTTTTGAATGAGATGTTAGATACATTAGTTACATTGATTGAATCAACAACTCAAATACAAACAAATGGGGATTCGTGTGACTTGTGGACAGATACAAAGCTACAACGAGATGGGGGATAACGAAATTGGGCTAAAAGGCTAATTATGCTTGGCCTTTTGATGCTTCCACAATCCCGACCTTCCCTTGAACGCTTTCCCGCAGCCAGTCACATCACACACAAATTGGCGTTCATTTGAATGGACTGTAGAGTGCTTCTTCAAATGACTTGAGGAGTAGAAAGTTTGACCACACTCGGGCCAAGTGCACACAAATGGACGGGATCCGGTGTGGATGCAGAGATGAGTGACCAAATGAGCATGCTGAGTAAATGTGGCATCACACTGGTCACATTGAAATGGACGCTCGCCAGTGTGGGTACGAAGGTGTACAGTGAGATTGCTATTCGTTGTAAATCGAGCTTCACATCTAGGCCAACTGCAAACAAAGGGACGGGTTCCAGAGTGGGTGTAGAGATGATCTTTCAATGCGTTCTTTTGGACAAATGCACGGTCGCAACCGTTCACAGTACACTTGAAAGGCTTCTCTCCGGTGTGGGTTCGAATGTGACTAATCAAATTACTTCTGTCTTTCGTTCGTTTTCCACATCCATGGTAGTCGCACTCGAATCTGTTTCCGAGCTCGTCAGGCTCAATTCGTTTCAGAAAGCTTTCTGCGGGAACTTGCTGCTCATCACGAGCACTCGGGTCTTCACGATTTTCAATCGTTTCGTCACCATCCTCATCTTGCATATCATCGTTCTGATAGTCGTCAACTTCTGTTTCTGCGCCATCTTGGTCAATGTGGGCTGGATTCAAAGTTGAGTTGTCCTCGTCAACTTGTTCTCGATCAAATTCTTCTGGGCCCTCTTCAACCACATTGTCCATCATCGGTTCACCATTGAGTAGCTCATCTCGAAGTGTCTCATTGACAGGTTGACATGTTTGGGTGTGGTCTGATGGGAAATGAAATTAATAAAACACTCAGATAAAACAACAAAACTGATTACCTTCGATGGTGATTGGGTGGGTGGATGAAGTAGCCACTTGGTCATCGATATATTCGACATTGATGGGAATGCCATTGGTTGATGGTGACAGTGATCCAACTGGAACATTGCCAAGCACTCGATCCATTCGTTGAATCTTGTTGGGTCTCTGGCCCTCCACCTCACCGTCCTCCTCCTCTTCTTCCTTAATGTGCATCATTTCTCCATCCTCCAACTCCTCCTTGATCTCTTGTTTCACACAATCCTCCATCTGTTCCGTCTCACCACTTTCGTCTAGTTCCTCCTTCATTTCTCGTTTCACTCTACATATTTCACATTCTCCACAGTCACAGTCCATCACGTATTCTCCACCATCGTCTTCTTCTTTCTTGACACGTTTACAGAGTTGCACTGATTGTCCGTCTGAAACATCTAAGGAAAATGCACAGAAATACACTAAGTTATAGTGAACACAACAACAACTAGGTTTGTTTACCTTCAACTTTGACCTCGATGTTTGCGGGAATGGTGGATTGAGTTACTGATGGTGGTGACACAGTCTGTTCGTTTGAAATAGATCCTGGATTATATGGAAAAATAGATTACTACTGTGTTACGGAGAAAAGAAAATACCTTCGTGTTGATGGTCAACTTGTGGATTCGCTGGATTGGTTTGTTCGTTCATGTCGCTTCGAGTGTCAAGTGCACGTGCCACTGGTCCATCGGCCAAAAGATAATCTTCAGTTGTATCAGTTGTAGCATCAACGGTGGCAACATTACAACACTCGTTCACCTGATCCAACACAAACACAACCAAATCGTCAACTAGGTGAAACTGTTCGGGTGCTAGTTGACCCTTCACCTGCACCTTCTTCTGCTCCACACGAGCGAGCATCGACTCGTAACCAGGATAACGATCCATTTGGTGGTAGAGTAGAGTAACTGGACAAATCGAAATTGTCAATCAACAAACAGCGTGGGGAAAGCTCGAGAAAGACAGCGTGCTCAAAACACAAAGGACAACAAAGCAATAAACAACGTATTCAGAAAATAATTTAAATGGGCGCTGTGACACATTATTCGATTATTCATAAACAAAGTTACTTTACGTAAAAAAGGCTATGATTAAAATTGAAGCTTTGGAGGGTAACGCCCAAAACGCCACTGAAGGTTTATTGTTATTTCTATTTTGCCATCCGTGTGTGATCGTTTCTATTGCAGCTCAAGTCGACTTTTGATTTTGTCTCGTTGTCCAACTGTTGGACCTAACTGTGCTCACTCCCCCAACTGTTGCCATGTCCCATCAATCTGTTCGAGCTCGTCTCAACGAGAAGAAGGCTTCAGGTCCATCACCAAGTCAGTCACCAGTTCAATCGAGCAGTGGCATTTGCATCAAACAGGAATATTTCGAAGGTATTTACAGTAATATACTCAACATGTGAACTTTAACTTTGTTTACTTTTCCCCAGACCAACTCCCCGTGACTGTAAAGACCGAATCCGAATCAGCACCAAATGAGCACAACATTATGCAATCAATCAAGGTGGAGGTGAAAGAAGAACATTACGATGACCAGGACTGTGTGGTGAAGTGTGAGTTGGACTTTGATGAAGGTGAGCAGATTGACAGAAAGATAAAAGTCAAAGTCGAAGGTAAATGTAAATGTTGTGTTAACGATAACTTACAGTGCATTTCTGTGTTTCTCTTCCTCAGATGATTCAAGCGGACAATCAGTTCAACACTTTAAATGTGTCAAGAAGGAAGAAGATGAAGATGGTGGAGAGTACGTGATGGAGTGTGACTGTGAGGAATGTGAGACATGCAGAGTGAAAATGGAAATGAAGGAGGAACTTGATGAAAGTGGATCCGAGACAGAATTGGGTGGAAACAGTGGTCTGGCTATTGAAGGTGGCACTCGAGTCAAGAAAGAAGAAAAGGATGGTGAGGTTGAGGGCGAGAGACCCAACAAGATTCAACGAATGGATCGAGTGGTTGGCAATGTTCCAGTTGGATCACCATCTTCATCAACCAATGTCATGTTCATCAATGTCGAATATGTCGATGATCAAGTTGCATCAACTTCATCCACCAATCCAATCACCATCGAAGGTAATCACATTTGTTGTTTTATCTGAGTGATTTATTCATTTCATTTCCCATCAGACCTCACCCAACCATCTCAACCTGTCACTTTCCCTCTCCCAACCTCAATCGTCACTCCAACTCAATCATCATCATCATCTACTCAACATGTCAATGAGGATGGTGGCCAATCATTAGAAACACGACAAGACACGAGTGCTGCTGGTGGGCAACAAGTTCAACAAGTTCTGGCAGAAAACTTTGTGAAACGAATTGAACCTGCTGACGAGCTGGGAAACCGATTTGAGTGCAACTACCAGCAATGTGGAAGACGAATGAAACTAAGAACCAATTTGATTCGTCACATTCGATCACACACCGGCGAGAAGCGTTTCAAGTGTACTGTCAATGGTTGCGACAGTGCATTTGTCCAGAAAGGCGATCTCAAATCACACCTCAACGTCCACTCTGGAAACCGTCCCTTTGTTTGTACCTGGGCTGGATGTGAAGATCGATTTGGAAGCACAAGCAGTCTCACTGCACACACTCGTACCCACACCGGAGCTCGTCCATTTGTGTGCACTTGGCCCGAGTGTGGTCAAGCTTTCACCCAGTCATGTCATTTGAAGACTCACTCTCTTGTACATTCAAATGAGCGTCAATTTGTTTGTGATGTTCGTGGCTGCGCCAAAGCTTACAAGCGTAAGGATACATTGCGTCGACACCAAAAGGACAAGCACAATTAATCTTTGCGTCCCAATTTCCTCATCAGTCATCATTCTCACCATTCAGTCACACTATTTTTGTATCTGTCTTCAAGTCACACTAATCCACTTTTATTTATATTTATACATTAGAGTTGTCAATTTTTTTTCATGTAAAATCTAATAAAACACTATTCTGAATATTGTGAATGTAAATAAATTCGATTATCTCAATATTTTGGTCTATTTTCCAAATCAATGTGCATCGGAAATTTTCATTGGAATCATTCGGTATCGGTTTATCGGTATCGTTTCAAGTGTGAGCCTGGATTAGATAGGTAAAACTCAATGTACCGAAGAGTTTAAAGTGTGTGTACAAAATAACCAGTACATAATCCAACGAATCGCTATAATATTGAACCATATGACAACGAACTAAATATCGCCATTTAATGGTCTCAATCAAACTACTTCAAATCCATTTCCATTTCCAGTTAGAATGATTATATCTGCAAACAGCAGAAAAAATTTACTGCGCAGCTAAAGTTTTTTCCGCGTTTGCCTGACGACTTGTAATTAATAAGAATATCCGAACGTGTTTAAAAAAACAAAAAAATCAATACAAATAAAATATGAAATTTGACAATCCACCACCAACAAAAAGCTTACTCCACCGAGTGTTCCCAGGTGGTCACCCTCCCAAGTACTGACTCGGCTCGATGCTGCTTAACTTCGGTGATCGGACGAGAACCGGTGTGCTCAGCATGATATGGTCGTAAGCTGAGAGGAGAGAGGGTGACACTGACTATAACACAATCGGCATAAGTAAACCAATAGTCGACAATGCTATGTTGGTAAACTACCAAAAAGCAGTAGAAAAGTTCATTTCCATTACATAAATGCATTTCGATTTAGAAGACAAAACGGCTGATAAACCAGTACAACGGAATGATTGCCAAATCGTGTGTAATCAAAAACCAAGTTCAAATCTGTTACATTTACTCTCGACTTTCCGAAATGTAAGTTTTTTCACTTCAAATATGAATGCGTCATTAGACAAATCAAATATAAATGACAAAGGCATAGGAAATATTTATTAATTTATTACAACTCAACCGAAACCATGGATTACTGGGCTTGGATTTTAGTTCAATTGATTGCAGTTTGCTTTCTGATTTATTTGTGAGTTTTTATAAAATATTCTTAAATTATATTTTGATTTTTTTATGATTTACGCAGTTATTTTCAACGTAAATTTACGTATTGGTCTTCTCGAGGAATTTCTGGTCCTCAACCGACAGTTCTATTTGGTAATCTTTGGGACTATCTCCGTATTGGTCAAGTTCGGCTAGAGAAGGAATGGCCGTTAAAGTATGGCAAAATCTATGGAATCTATCATGGAACCGCACCTTTGTTGACCATCACGGATGCCGAACTGATCAAACAAGTGCTGATTAAAGACTTTCACGTTTTTGTGAATCGTGTAAAGCTGAACTTTGATCACGAAATTTGGGCCAACAATTTGGGCATTGCCTACGATGAACAGTGGAGACGCATTCGTGCAATTACCACACCTTCATTCACAACTGGAAAGTTGAAGGGAATGCATTCGGTAATGAGTCGATGTGTGGACAAGTTGGTGAAACATTTTGATCACGTGATCAAAACGAAAGAAGGAAAAATGAACGCAAAAGAAGTGATTACGGGCTTCACTGTTGACGTGATTGCGTCCACATCCTTTGCCACTGAGACCAATGTCAACAATCCTGGCGATTCGAGTTTATTCCTGCAAAACTGTCTCAAAATGTTTGACATTCATCCACTCAAGTTGATTTCGTTCTTCTTTATGCCTAAATGGTTCAACAAACATGTGACTGGAGTTCAGGTTGGTTTTCCCGATGAACAGTTTGACTTTTTCGCGAATATGGCAAAGGAGATCATTCGACAACGGAAGAATCTTCAAAGTTCAAGTAAAAAACAACCGAAAACGGATCTTGTTCAATTGATGATGGATGCTTTCGTTTATGACAGTGAGCTGAAGAACCAAACCTATGATAACCCTACAACGCACGAAGGTAGTCATAGTGACTACTTTTTGACTTTGAAGGATAATATTTAATTAAATATAAATACTAAAATTAAATCCTTCTAGGTATGCTTCTATTGGAATGTTTTGAGTAGCTTTGTAAAATCTTAACATTCTAGGGCTTAAGGTTTATCCAGGAGATCCAAAAATGTAGACCCTTGTCTATCACAAAAAGAGGTCTCGGTACCTTCCACTGTGCTTCGGTCGCCGGCAGCAGAAAGACTTTAGTCTCCTCCCGTTTTCGTCGTGTGTGCACGCTTGTCCCATCAACTCGAGTTCGAACTTGCCTGACAGGGTAAAGGTTACCACTACAATTGCACAGGTGTGAAAGGGAAAGGGTCATGCATAGACTGACCATGTGTTCACAATATTCCTTTTCCTTCCTACTTTCTCCCTATCACGTGTATGATGTGTTTGTGTTGTCTTGAGTGATCTCATTTCGGCAATATTTTTTATCACCTTGAGCCACCAGCGTGCGTAAAAGTGCCCATTAATTTTATCTGGTTTGTTTTTTGCATTGTATAACTACATAATAATAACGTTTAATTATTATTATTTAGATTTTGTTTTTTTTGTTTTTTTGTAAAATACAACCAAAGAAACCATCTATGCAGGCTAATTCAGCCAAGGGGAAAAGGCGAAAGCAAAATTCTACTGACTCCTGTTCAATTCCTGCTAAAACTATTCGAGTTGAATCAATTGAATCCTCAATCTCTGTTCAAGCAGCCCAAACAATGCCAATATCAACTCGTTGAAGAAAGCGAAAAAATGTCCAAACATCTACAACTATCAGTGTTGGTGATAAAGAACGAACCATTTTATCGGTCCAGTCAACTCCGCGGATCCCACGGAAATCACGTCAAATCGAATCTGCCAAAACAACACCACCTTCAAGGCGAACTGATTTGTATTCATCGTCTGATTCTAAGAAGTACCAAACTAGTGTTCGTCAACTCAGAAGAAAATTGCGACATATTGTGCCTTTGCGTGATGATGCTGACTCAAGTGATTCGGATGAAGAAAATGCAGTAGAGGTAGCAGACATTCAAGAGGATGAACTAGGTGAATCAGATGATGCTCTACTTCTTTTTGCTCATATTGATCCGCCACCTTTGGAGACGTCGAACAAAAAGAAACAAGAATCCAAAGAGGTCGATCTAAAGTGTGCTTCTGTAGATGGAAAAGAGAAACCACCGAATGAAAAAACTCGCTGGTATACAAAACCAATTGGAACACTTTCAGGAAAAACTCGGTCCTGTAACATCGTTTCTAATGAAGAAAACTACGGCAAACCTAATCTACCAGACGGAACTAAACTAGAGACTCCAATTGATGCTTTCAATCTCTTTTTTGGTGATTGGCTTTTCGAAATTCTTGTTCGTTGGACTAACCAAAAAGCTGTAAATGATAAGAACAACAAACGAGTTTTCTGGAAACCAACAGATGTAATTGAAATGAAAGCCTTCGTCGGATTGTTGATTACTGCTGGCATCAATAAACAAAATTTAACGAATGGTCATTCACTTTGGGATATTTGTCGTGGTGGGCTTGTTTTTCGAGCAGTCATGTCTTTAAACCGATTCCGAGAACTTCGTCGCTTTATTAGTTTTGATGACAAAGAAACGCAAGAGCAACGTCGAGATGGTGATGTGAAGAATGGAATCCAACCTGATAAACTCGCGCCTATTCGAGAAATATGGGATCAGTTTGAAGCTCAGTTGAATAAATTCTATACTCCAAATATCGAATTAGTCATCGATGAGCAACTTGTTGGCTTTCATGGAAGATGTCCATTCAAACAATATAACCAATCTAAGCCCGATAGATATGGTTTTCTAATTTACTGGCTGGTCGATGCTATATCTGGTTATCCTCTAAAAGCCATTCCCTATTTAGGAAAGAATGGCAAACAAAACAGAAACAAACCACTGGGAGAATTTATGGTAACGAGTTTGCTTGAACCATATTATGGAGTTAACCGAAATGTAACTACCGATAACTTTTTCACCAACAAACCTACCGCTGAAGAGTTGCTAAAAGAAAAAATTACCATGCTTGGTACAGTTCGAAAAAACAAAAGTTGGGTTCCTGAAGAATTTCTTCGTCAAAGACCTCTTCATTCTTGTTTGTATGGTTACCGTGATGACTCAACTTTACTTTCTTATTCAGCCAAAGAAAATAAAGTCGTTCTTCTTTATTCAACTCAACATGTTGGTCATCAGAGAGTAGTGCCGGATTCTAAATCAGAAATGATTTCAGATTACAACCGAACCAAACATTATGTCGATACTATGGATATGATGCTTCATGAGTACAGTACTCATAGACAAACTCGACGATGGCCTTTTGCTTTTTTTACCAACATGCTCGATGTCGGTCTGTACGCAAGTTATGTGTTATTCAGAGCAGTCGACAAAGTCGAAAATACAAACTGGCCCGGCTGGGCATCTAATTATTCTCGTGAAAAGTTTCTAAATGAAATTGCCAATTCCTTGATGTTGCCCTATGCCAAATCAAGACTTGAAAATACTAGTGGAATTCAGTTGTCTTTGGTAACTGACATAAAACGGTACATTGAAAACTGTGAAAATCCCGAGGAAGAAGTTCTCACCCAATCGACTATTGGAACTGGACAGACTCGAGCATATCATCGATCAAAACCTCATCGAATTGTCCACAGAAGTGATAAGCCAAAAACAAAGCAACTTTGTCATTATTGTAAAACCAAAAAGAAAACACAAATCAAGTCAACTTGCCATAAATGCAATCACCACGTATGTGGCAATCACAGTGAAAAGTCGACTTTGTGTTTTCCCTGTGTTGGAAAACCTATACCTAATCGTTTCCAACTTGTTTCCAACTGTAAAGTTTAATTTTCAATTATGATATCAATTGTGATTTTTACTAAAATAAAAAACAATAAAAAAAATAATTAATAAACTTAGTAAACTAAAAAAAATAAATTCACTAATCACTAATTCACTAATCTGACTCGTTAGTTAGTCTGTTTACTTTATGAACTGACATTTCAATGTGAAGACGCAGTACTGTACTACTCTGTAGACCGTATGCAATGCTATGCATGAAAACCGGCTTGCTGCTTGTTTGGGGACCATCGTCGTCGACTGTGCTCTCGGGGGAGGAGCAAAACATGCTGTAAGCGACTGAAAACAGGACATTTCTAGTTAAGGATTGTGATATGATCTTATACAAAATATCATTAGTTATCTATTTAGATCGATTATTCTAAATCTCTTCTTTTTCATAATGACTTAATTCAAGTTTCTACGTAACGTACTCGCTGAGATAATTACGCTCAAAGTTGACTAACGAACTTGTGCTGTTCGGTCATCTCTGCCTTTGGCCTAGGTAGTCATACCGACTATCTTCGTGGTAAAAGTGCTTTTTAGACCTTGCGCTTTTAAGGGATAAGTTGACTACTGAAGAAGAAGATAATGATCAAGTCGACAGTAGCGCCACCACAGTCAAAGAAGGATCAATCAAACGAACACTAACCGAAAACGAAATCATCGCTCAATGTATCTTGTTCTTCGTGGCAGGCTTTGAAACCACCGCCAACACAATCGCCAATATTCTCTATTATTTAGCAATCTATCCACAGATACAGGAACAACTTTACGCGGAATTGCATCAAACCCTCGATGGTCTGGATCAGAATTCAGAACACTACTTTGAAAAAGTCTCAACACAAATCCCGTACCTTGATGCGGTGATCAAAGAGACACTTCGAATGGTGCCACCAGTCACGCGACTTCAACGTAAAGTCGGTATTGATGGTTACAAACTCGCTGGAATTGCACTCGAAAAGGACATTGTCGTGGAAGTTGGTTCCTATTCAGTGCACTACAATCCTGAGTACTATCCCGAACCAGAGAAATTCAATCCGGAGCGATTCATGCCCGAGAACAAGCACCTTCTTGTGCCATACACTTATTTGCCCTTTGGCGCTGGTCCACGGAATTGTATTGGAATGCGTTTCGCGTATCAGGAGATCAAATTGTGCTTGGCACAGATTGTGAGACAATTCAAGTTTTGTCCAACACCGGAAACAAAGATACCGCTCGAGTATGGGAAAATGAGAATATTGAACATCAATGACATTCCATTGAGAGTTGAAAGTCGTTTGGAATGACAACTAAAAAGTACGTACGTTGTGAATGATCCAAGACGGATACTTTTATTATTATAATCTAAAATCATGATTGTGTGTAATGGTATACAAAATAAAAAATTGTGTTTAAAATACAGAATGATTGGAATGATTTAAAAAATCATGATTAAGAATTCATTTGATTCTAAATAGAGGAATTTAAGAAGAAATCGATTCGTTGATATTTTCTTCAACTTTTAAATTTTCATTGCTAATCTGCACCATTTCGGGTTGTTGTTGAGGATTCGGCAACTCCAACTTGGGCAGTGCTCTCATCTGTACGAGCAATTCTGTGATGATACTCTGCAGTGTTGGTAAAATGAGTAGAATTTCACCGAAACGTCCTTTTTGGTTGATATAATCTTCCAAACACTCGTGCACTTGTGAACGCAATTGCTTGACTTTGGTCAGATTGTCCAGTCCGGCCACCGATGGATTGAAGAAGGTGATTGCCTTGAGACAAGCAATTTCGTTATCGTCCAAGCTTAGTTCCTTCATGGTTGTGAATAGCTCGTTGAAGATTCGAGAATAGATTCGTGTAACTTCGTGCGATTCTGTAGATACATTAGAATTCTTAGGAATGATGAGATCATTTGAGAGTAAAAGAATGTCGTTGAGTGGAAGAGATCGAATCACTAGATCGAGAATCCATTTCTCGATCAGATTAGCCTTAAACAGGGCGAATTGATCATTGCGTGATAGTTGAGACATAGTGGGAATCAGTCCAGCCCATTTGACCAGTGCTGGTGAGTGCTGCTCGAGTGAGATGGAAATGTCTTTCAGATTAGCAATCCGCTTCGATTCAATGTTCAGTTCAAAATCAGCCAAGTTTGGTTTATCTTCAATTTCACGAGCACTAATTTCCGCCTTCAAGAGAGAAGCCAAAATCAATGCAGAACTCTTTCCATCTTGTGTCGGCTTCTGACGATTTGGTTGTGAAATTGGTCCACGTTCGTTCTGGACCGATTCTCTGCGCATTCCCGCATCGAAGCACTTTCTCATTCGACAGGCACGACATTGATTTCGGCTCGACTTTCCGACCACACAATCCTGGTTAAATCGACATTGGTTCCGGGTGTTGTTTCGAATGTTACGTCGAAAGAAGCCTTTACAACCATCACACGCATAGGCACCGTAGTGTTTGCCAGTGGGCCTGTCTCCACAGATGGCACACACTTTCGACTTGAGGATAGCGCTCAAACTGTTGGTTGGCTTTTCGTTGGAAGCGCGGACTGGTGAGTTTTCGGCTATTTTCAAAACATTGAGATCAGATTCTTGAACTACTGGTTCTGGTTGAGTTTGAAGAACATTCTCGCCCATATTCGTAATATTGTAATAAGGTGGCGGTGGTGGTGGGGCAAAGGCTTGCATCTGGTACGATCCATGGTCTGGTACGTACTGCCCGGGCACAATGTTGGCGTAATTTTGAAAAAAATAATTCGAGTTGAAGGTCTGTTGTTGCTGTGACGGTTGGTCAAGTTGATGATGAAGATTGGGTGGTGGAATGTAGGAGGATGCATTCTCCTGTGAAACAGCTGGCTGTTGGACTTCGGGCAGCATTTTCCGCGATGGATTCAAAGGGCACAGGACACAAAGTTCAGCAAGTTGCGATAGTTTCGATGTAAATTTCGATGCAAACACAACTTTCTGTTTGCAAGTCCAGCCAAATAGAACTCAAAATGTGTGCGTGTTGTGGTGTAAAGGTTAGTGTGCTTTTATATGCATCAAAGCGCGTTTAGAACACGCTTTTTCTTATCTATAACTTAAAGTTTAAGGCATGACAATTGAATGTTCTTATCAATTTGTGCAGTCAACAACATCAACCTTTTCACTAATCTTATCTCTCTTTCTATCAGTCATAGACAACATCTGTATTATTAGTAAGTTGTTTATCACTTGGTAAATTAGTCAGTCCATCATATGAAAGTGTTACTAACTGCTTCGAGCAAACAAATTAATTTCGCACACTTTGAAAATAAAAAGAGCCCAAAGGTCTATGTCCAAAATCTAAAAGTCAAATTTCATTATTCTAAAATGATGAAAATGTCAAGATTGATTCAAAATAAAAATAGTAATATGAAATAAAAATTGGAATAAAAAATGTAATTCATTTGAATCTAATAACTTGATCGATCGAGTTTGTTAGGATTTTGCCTATAGGCCATCTAAGGAATGACTAAGCAATCTGGGTTTTAAAATTCACATTTTATGCAAATGTGAAAAATATTCAAACGTTTATCCAACTTTCCCTAGGCAAACCACGGAATATCAAACTTGTTAGGAAAATTCGTAAATTTTACTGAGACTGACACTGAGTTTTTAATTATGATTGAAACTTGAATGAAAATATAGTAAAGTAAAAGTTTATTTAAAAAAGTAAAATTGTTCACAAAGTGACAAATTCGAATGTATAAATATACAATTTACCATTCTGGTGGAGAACTCAGCCGCATGAATGGATCTGGATAACAAGATGGATTCTGATTGTACTCGATCGTATTCAAGTGAGCACATGCTCGAAAGGACTCTCTCGCCAGTCGCATACATTCGAAAACCGTATCTTGCATTTCGCTGTTCAATGTTGCATCTCTATGACCACAATCATATTGACAAGTAGAACATTGACGACTGTGGCAGGGCCGGCGGCAAGTCATTTTTTTCTGCCATCGGGCAAGGGCGGCATATGGCCGAAAGGGCGGCAAAGTGGCTGGTGGAGGGAAATGGAAGTGGTGTTAAGATGGGCGGTTGTGGATTGGAAGTTGGATGCCGGTTGAAGGAAGAATGAAGAAGAACCAATCAGTTTCTAACAATTCGATTTCTTTTGCCACATATGACACAGACGACCTAAGTTCGTGGCCACTAAAAATTGATGATAATATTCGAATTTGTTTGATCAACAATGGTCTTGTCCAGTTGAAGTCACTTAAGAAGTTCATGTCATATCAAAGTTCCTGCATCAATTAGTAAATGAAGACTTTACTGCCACAATTCTCAAGAACATGGATAAATCAATTAGGGAATGTGCCAAGGAATTTTTTCACCTGCCAAATTAGGTTGCCAAGTCACCCTGTCAAGTGCGGTAATTTTTTTGAGAGTAACTTTATTGACCTCTATGGCAATTGCCGATGTAAGCATAAACAGAGGTTTAAATCAGGAATGAGGAAACTTTTGAGACGGAGTTCCACTTGAGTGGATCTCCAGACCCTTGGTAGTCCACCCTTGATTTTTTCTTCTCAAACTTTTGTATGAAAAGGGGTACCCCCATAATTTTTTTACATTTTCAAATTGGTGAACTCTATCCTAAAATTTGTTTTTTAGAAAGATTTCCCAAATTGGTCGATATCGTCACATTTGGTGATAATTAACTCGATCCTCAATTCCAAGAACGGACAATTGGATATGTGATTGGATCTGTGAATGCTGAGTGAACTAAAATGAAACTGACGGAGTGGTTACTTGTCTTGTCTTAAAACTGCAGCACTGATTTCTGTAACTCTTGAAATTATTATCTAGGGCAAGGTTGCGGAAACCGTCGATATTTTTTGGTAGGTATCAAGCCGCTATCCTATGACCCTGAGATTTAGAAATTGTAATTTTAATATGAAAACGTAACAATTAGTAGATATTGCATAAAAAATATACAAACCAAATACTTATTCGCTTGTACCTATTGTTGACAAAGGCTTCAAAGTCGTGCATATGTCTTGCCCAGGAAGGACATTTGCTGATCAAGTGGATCGGGGTGTGTTCGGCTAATTGAACTCACACATCGCGATTCAGAATTCGCTTCTTGGCTCATCACTTGCAAGAAATATGATGGCGGAATCTTGTTGTACAAAATTGTGTTCAGATTCATTGCTTCCTTGGTCAAATTGTCGGCTTCCTCGATTCCTTCGATCCCAACATGTGCCTTCACCCAACTCAGGCATAGGTATGTGGTTGGGGTGTTGTCGAAAAAGTTTCCGGATTTCAACTGCGAGTATGTTTCGATTTAACTTATTGGCATTAGCTTTCAGGGACTCTGAGTCACTTTTAATTGTGGCCTTCATCTTGTTTCTCGAGGCACCAAGTGAAGCATTCTTAATTGCTAGTAGTTCAGGATGAAAGACTCTGCACTCGTGGTCCAAGCGAAATGTTCCATGAAGGTGGATGCTGTTTTTTGGTTCTTGACCACAAATACGCATCCTGTCTGTTTCCTGTTTTGTCAGTTCGTTTTTTTCTTTGATCTATTACGGTAGCTTTGGACTGACGGATCTGAGATATTAAATTCCGATTATTGCATTCAAGCGCCTCTCCCGACCTAGAGCATCAGAATCATGGATAAGTCAAGAAGTAGCAAGCTAACACTGGTTTACAAACGAAATAAAACGTAACGAACGAATTTTGCCTCACTAAACTCACTCCTGGAACAATCCGCACGGAGCTATCCTCACGGAACAATCCGTACAATCTACAATTTACGGGCCAGTAGAATTATTCAATTCAATTTGTTGATTTTATTAACCATTAATCGCACGACGTGAAATTTGTCTCACTTTAGTCTCTCTTTTATGTCTCTCGATTGTATTATAAACGACAACTTGCATGAGTTTTGTTATTATTTTTTTAAATTTTTCAGATGCAATAAATAAATTAAATCGCACGATGACGACGACGACGACGTTTCTCAGTTGCTGGTTCCCAAGTCAATCTTCACTTGAATACAATACTTGGTTTTCAGGACACCTGTGTGACGAATGCACGCGGGCACAAGCACAGGAAATAACAGTACACATTGGTTTGAATCAAAGGTTGAATTTGTTTGTGCGTATAATATGAGTGATTGTATGTTATGAGTAGGGGCCCTTTCACTCAAACCGTGAACCGCGTATGAGGATACAACGTAAGCTTTATTGATTGATCTAGGACTCAGCGTTGTTCAAAGGCTAAGTGATCAAAGTTTGATCGAGGGTTGTGAGTTGAAAGTTGAATGTTCTACACTGGGTGAGACGAGGGTTAATTTCGAACGCAACTAGCTAGCAAAAGTTTAGCAACAAAAAAAATTACGCCTTACCTTTGTAGAACTCGCCACACTCAGGCCTATGAGTTTTATCCTGCGAGACAATCCGTGCCTCTTTGTGGTACAAACTGTTGAGATATGTGATTCGGTTTGTCTGGAATTTTCCTGTACAGTCGAGAATATTCTAGAACATTTAGAACAAACTTATAATGTATAGAAACTTCGAGAACATTCGAGATTGTAAAAGTAGAAACATGTAGAATGATCTAGAAGCAAACTTTTCCTGACGCTTCTCGAATGTTCTATGCTGTATATAAGCACTTGTTCTGCCCGCACTTTGTTATCTCGTCTTGTTGAATAAACATCGAGCTCAAGTGATACTTATATATCTGTGATTCATGCGAATCAGTGGTCCTTGTGGACTCGAAGCGATCATCTTTGTGGATTACTTTGTTCTTTGTGATTCCTGCGAATCTGTGGTCCGTGTGGACTCGAAGTGATCATCTTTGTGGATCTCTTTGTTTGTGTGTGAAATTATCTTGTGTTCCAACACAAACATGGCATACTACTAGCAACTTCATTCCATAGACTCATCTTTGTTGAAAAAGTAAAATGTTACCTTGGGGGACCAAGGTAACATTTTTAGGGGGCGGCAGCTCGGTTCCGGGCAAGGGCGGCAAAAACACCGCACCGGCCCTGGACTGTGGTGAGCAAAACGAACCACCTGAATGTTGGGGAAGATGGTTGGAAATTGAAGCGCGGTTACGTTTTCATGAGATGCAGTAGTTAAAATCAGATCGAGTAATCGAACAGAGCTAACTTGAGTGAGTGGGACTGGATTTTCATTCGAAATAGGCCAACCATGAGCAAATCCAGCTCTATCGTTCCTAGCAAAAATACACTCGCTAATAGACAACTTCAAAGTGACCAAACTTTGTAGGCGACTCAAATGCTGTGCCAAGCCAAACAGAGCAGATGGCTCCATCTCGAGAGTGAGTGTGGTGAGTGAGCTGTACTGAGCACAAAATTGTTGCATTCGTTGATTGGTCCGTTCATTCCATATGGACCACTTCAATTCACATGTGTAGAGACCGGTGAAACAGTTGGCCAGTCGAGGATGCACCAAACCAAACTGCAGTAATTCATTTTGATACACATTGACATGATAATATACTTTGCGCAGATTTGTACTGCCATATTGGGCCAATGTATTGAAAAACAATTCTGGCTCGATGCCATCTTGAACGCAAAATGTCGATAAACGAGATACAATTTCAAGTTTCAGAATTGGAAGAAAAAAGCATTTATAACCATCAGCTATAATCAGGGCCGTCGCTACTATTGAGACACATGAGACGTTCGTCTCAGGCGCCAAACTTGATGAGACGTTTTTTAGGCGCCGATTCAAAAAATAAATAAATATATGGACCTGAGACAACTGGATTTAAGGTCCCCCGAAGTCGTGTCAAATGGTCGCATGATGTGTTTTGCATTGCGATCATGTCACGCGCAACAATTACTACATTCCTACATGTCAGATGAGTTACTCATCATAACTCTCCACTCACAACTCACTTGTCATTGAGATTGAGTGATCACCAGTCAGTCACCCTCAACAACATTCACTCAACCAGATCAATAAAGCTCATTCACTAGAGCTATTTTAACCTCCTTTCAATTCAGTGGTCAGAAATTGACCGCCAAGCCACAACAGTGGTGATCCGGACTAAGAGCACGCCAATTTCGAAGTCGGCAGATACATCTAACCTATAACCAGCCCGAGTTCTGATGATCCATCACAGAATATACCCCCAATCGAAACGAATATAAAAAAACGATGTGTCAAATCGTTTCGGCGTTTGCGCCCAAATTCCATCAGGCATTGTGGAAAATTTTGATTACCTAATAAATAAACAATACCAAAAGAAGTCCTCTTACAGGACGATTACAAAACATTGAAAAGTGAAATCTTAAAGAATTACAGTGAAAGCGAAACATGCTGATCTCAAGTTACGGAAACTAAACAATTGGGCGAGAGAAACACCTCACAATTCTACATATTCAGAAATCAACTATGAACTATAAACTTGGACGAATCAATTCTTTAAAATCAAATTAATATAGATTTCCGCTTGAACTCCAAAACACCCTATTTTCAATGCATAAAATGGGCGCGTTTTGGGAGAAAGTCTTGAATGCAGCCGACCACATTCACGAAATGAATCAATCATTTGCCAGCCAAACAACTTCCAAGGTTGCTGCTGACGCAACAGAATCTGAACAATCTAACAAAGCTTCTGAGCAATCAAACAAATTTTCTGAAGATTGTTCCCGCTATAGAGATCGTTTCCGCAACAATTGTTGGACACTCTCGAGATCGCTACCGCAATTGCTCCCCATCAACTCCTCGACGTGACTCAAGCATTTGCGATCCAGACGACCCTTGCCGCTTGTACCATTTTTATTTCTGTAAAGAGGTCCACAAATGCCTAGGTTATTGCAACTACAATAAGAAAACCTAAAGGAGAAACCTCCAATTGCTTCCACTGCGACTGGATCTACTGAAAAGAATGCAAGTCGCCTATATATTTCTGACAAGTGCTCCACACCAAGTTCCTAATCGACACCGGTTCCGTAATATCTGCTTTTCCCTTCAAAATTCAAGAACCTAAAGAAATCTGACTTTTCTTTGTATGCAGCAAACAAATCCAAAATCGCCCCTTATTGCAAAAAATTAGTCAAACTTGACATCGATCTGCGTAAGAATTTCAAATGCCTATTCGTCATTCGTCGATCAACAAAACGCAATCATCGGAGCAGATTTCCGTCGCGAGTTTCACTTTGCCGGCACTTTGCGCGCGCCCCGTATTTGAGCCAAAAGAAACTTGCTTGAAACGCCTTTTCCAGTCATTAGTTTAATCTGTAAGGGCTAGTTTAAAGAGTTTTAAAATTATGCCTAAAAGCATGTAAAACAAGTCTTTTCAAAATAAAACTTTTAGAAAATATATACCTTGGGGGACCAAGGTAACTAATAAAATAGGCGAATTGTGGAAAAATAGGCGCCATCTTGAATTTCGTCTCAGGCGTCAAATTTGCTAGCGACGGCCCTGGCTATAATAATAATGAAATATACGAGTCGATTAACAAATATACGAATGCAATTTGTCAACTCACCTCTTGTTAGATTCAACTTGAGATGTCGCAGTGAGTGAAGCTGATTGATCGCGTTAAACAGGCTCAAAAGTGTCTCGTCATTGCAACTGTTGAAATGATATAATCTTTCGAGATCGAGCGTCAACGAGATCAAACTGTCCGCCCAATGGTTGAGCATGCGAATAAGCTTTCTCACGAATAAAGGAGAAATGTTCTTGCACACCACAGTCAAATTTGTGATTTTAGGAAGTGCGCTCATCAGTGCCGGTCCTCGTACAGCAAAACGGATTGAGATAAAATCGTACTTGTACTGTTCCAGTGTTGGCAGTCGAACCAACGGCGAGCCATCATCCAGTCGAACATGCTGCAGCAACTGACCACAATGTAGCCTATCTTCTCGGAGTAATTTGCACTATGGCGTCGGATATATTGGTGCGAAGCTTTCTATACTCGATTATAGCTACCATGGCAGACATACTCGAACACATAACCATAAATATGGCACTTTTAAGAAAGATTGCAAAACAAACCATACTGAATACAATTTGAGTGAACAACACTAAATCCGCATACAATTCGAGCTCGACAAATGTCCAAAGGGTTGCTATGATTATGTCAAATTGGAGAGACGAATGGATAAAATCAAATAAAGAGCACAGCATTAGGAGCCGAAGTTGGTCTTTTGGGCTCAAGAGAGGATAACGTTGGAGTTGTCGTCCATTGAATTGTCCGCTCTTGATTGTGCCCAAAATACGACTGATTTGGTTGTAGGAACTACGGAAGAAATTTTGTCTTTCTGGAAGCTTGAACGCCAGAGCTGGATTCGCCATCAGGAATTGACTCCGATTCTGCACCGCCAGACAGTGCAGGTCGGTCCAGATTTTCCGGTCAAGTGTGTAGAAGATGAGATAGTGAAATGCTACAGCAAAGAGAACTATGGGCAAACTGGTGAAGTATATCAATGGGTCTTTGTGGCCAATCAAGCGATTTATCGTCACTGCATGCGAATCAAAATAGGCAAAATTTTCTGTTTGAATTCGTTCAAAATAGAAACAGAACAAAAGTCCCCGAATAAAGATGAACAGTATGCACAGGTAGTAGAGCAATGAGCCCAAATCGGGTCGAAATAGCCGATAACGGCTGGTCTCAATGTCGGACATCTTTTTCTTAAAGTCTCCATAATAAGTTCGAGTAAGATATAATTGGGCAAACATTTTGTTGAGCTTTTTTCACAAACAGTTTTTCTTCAAATTTTAAAATATTTAAAATATCTAAATACATAAAGTTGAATGTCTCTTTGTGTGTTCGCTATGGAAATGGATACTACTGGATCAATGTTGATGAAACTTGGCATAGATTCTCTACTTAGGCCAGGAAAGGTTTTAGTCTTGGTCCCAAGTCAAAATATTGTGTGGAACTGGAGATATTCGGATTCTTAGGATTCTAACACATTACTGTGTATTGTATGGGCGCATGCGCATACTAAGCAAATCTGGACATTCATTCACGCACAGGTAAGCTATGCACATAGAATTTTCTAGAAATCTATAGAAGATTCGAGATATTAGATTACATAGAAGGTTCTAGAAAACGTCCGTTTTAAGAGGATGCATCCATAGAAGGTTCTAGAAAATGTTCCTTTTAGGAGGATACATCCATAGAAGGTTCTAGAAAATGTTTCTTTTAGGAGGATACATCCATAGAAGGTTCTAGAAAATGTCCCTTTTAGGAGGATACATCCATAGAAGGTTCTAGAAAATGTCCCTTTTAGGAGGATACATCCATAGAAGGTTCTAGAAAATGTCCCTTTTAGGAGGATACATCCATAGAAGGTTCTAGAAAATGTCCCTTTTAGGAGGATACATCCATAGAATGTTCTAGAAAATGTCTCTTTTTAGGAGGATACATCCATAGAAGGTTCTAGAAAATGTCCCTTTTAGGAGGATACATCCATAGAAGGTTCTAGAAAATGTCCCTTTTAGGAGGATACATCCATAGAAGGTTCTAGAAAATGTTTTTTTAGGAGGATACATCCATAGAAGGTTCTAGAAAATGTCCCTTTTAGGGAGGATACATCCATAGAAGGTTCTCGAAAATGTCCCTTTTAGGAGGATACATCCATAGAATGTTCTAGAAAATGTTTTTTTAGGAGGATGCATCCATAGAAGGTTCTAGAAAATGTCCCTTTTAGGAGGATACATCCATAGAAGGTTCTAGAAAATGTTTTTTTAGGAGGATACATCCATAGAAGGTTCTAGAAAATGTCCTTTTTAGGAGGATACATCCATAGAAGGTTCTAGAAAATGTCCCTTTTAGGAGGATACATCCATAGAAGGTTCTAGAAAATGTCCCTTTTAGGAGGATACATCCATAGAAGGTTCTAGAAAATGTCCCTTTTAGGAGGATACATCCATAGAAGGTTCTAGAAAATGTCCCTTTTAGGAGAATACATCCATAGAAGGTTCTAGAAAATGTCCCTTTTAGGAGGATACATCCATAGAAGGTTCTAGAAAATGCCTCTTTTAGGAGGATACATCCATAGAAGGTTCTAGAATGTTCGAGCTCATATGAGCGCAATTTTATCTAAAAAATCTCAAAGAAAAATGCTTAAAATTTTGTTTGCAAAAATTTGAATTATTGGAATAACTCACGATTTTATATTTTTAAAATTTGAATTTGAGTTTATATTGAATTTGGTATTGCCGGAGCGAAGCCCGGGCAGTTCATCTGGTTTAAAATATTTAAAATATTTAAATAAAATAAATTTAAATTAAACTTTGTCTGAGCACTTGCTTGCGATATGAACAATTTCTGAGAACACTTTTGTCATAAATAAAATAAAGTTGCCGTCAATTCTGTTAATATTTAATGTTTCTAAATTATTCGGTTTGTTTTATCGAAATACGACCATTTCCAAGTAAAATATTTGCTCATTTTTTCATATTTGTAAATGGCACAAAAACCAGTTTGCCACCAGTTTAGATCTTAATTACCAATTGCAAGTATCTAAAAATGCTACATAAATTGGAAATATTTAATGTCACTCAACATTGGAAAAACATTAAATATTGAACACAATTTTAAAATGTTTCATCATTTAACGATTTAATGATTATTTCAAAATGATGAATTTACCAGGGGAAAAGGTTAATTATGCGATACACGCAATTACCAAGCATTTCTACAGATAAAATACTATACCCTATACAAGACCTGCTCAACGTTTGAAACCTATATCTGTTCCTCGACTTATGCCAGTTTTTGCTCGTCTCGAATGCCTGATCATCGAAAATGTCAAACTATCAACTATGGACTCTGTTCTAAGGCATCTATCTCCTGACACACTCAAACGACTCAAACTTAAGCCTTACGTTGCTAATTGGTATTCAATTTTGGATTCATTTGGGCAAAATTCGAATAATTTTGTCAATTTGACCCACTTGTCACTGAAAGGCTTTTCCAATCAGTTCAAGACTAATAAGGATTTCACTCCACTGTATGAGCATATTGGAAGAAATTGCACTCAACTTGTGCGTTTGCAAGTGTTCTTTCCAAATCCGGACATTCAGCTGCATGATGGCTTTTTCAAGCACATTGTTGGACTTGAGAATCTTCATCATCTTACACTTGAAAATGTGCACGAAAAGCAGATCAGAAGTTTTCAAATTCCAATAATTCCAGCAATTCAACGTAGTATTCGGCATTTGGATATAACTATTATTGAGTCGGGCTATAGTAATAGCTTCTAAGTGTCACTATTTGGACACTATTGGTAATCCAACATTCGACCGGTTGAAACTCATATTGATTCCCTTCTGTACACTCAATTCAATGGCTCCTTCTTGAGAATTCTGCCCGAACTTGAATGGTTACGTGTGACAGTGCTCAGCCTCAATCTACTGTCCACATGCAAAACTGTTGGTGAATGTGACCTTGAACACGAATTCAAACGAACAGCAAGGACTTGGTTTGCTCATCTACAGGATATTGAGTGCCGAGTCTTTAATCCTGAACATGTTTTCCAAGTATCAGGTGATGGAAAAGTTTTAACTACTGTTCATCGAAGACCATTCGATCGTCTACCACCAGGACATAACTTCCCTCCAAGACAAGGACCAAACGTATTTGGTGGCCCAGGACCTAACATACCTCGTGGACCAGGACCAAACATACATCGAGGACCAGGACCAAACATACATCGAGGACCAGGACCAAACATACCTCGAGCACCAGGACCAAACGTATTTCGTGGACCAGGACCTAACATACCTCGTGGACCTGGACCAAACATGCATCGAGCACCAGGACCAAACGTATTTCGAGTCCGAGGACCCCACGTATTTGCTGCACCAGGACCTAACATACCTCGTGGACCTGGACCTAACGTACCTTGAGCGCAATAAAATTTTAACATCGAGCAACAAGATCATTTGCAACATCACTTACAAAATCATGAGTCAGTGAGTTATTTACTAATATGATATTGATTTAATATGTCACAATTTTCTTAAATCTAGGATTCACAATCACCAAATCGCACTCTCTCAAATACATAAACGAGCCCATTGCTCGACGTTTAAACTCGAGCTCAAATTCACTTTCACCCTGAGTTTGTGTACTTGGTGGCAAATTAAAAGTCTTGATATTGATTTTCATATTTTCAACACCCGGAAACAAGACTGGAAAGATCGCAAAAAATCGATCAGGAAAGTTCTCTTGAAAGCGTAAAATCGATATCACCGGAATGGTGGTCAGAATGCTCAGATCGATTGTATCGAAGGTTAAGTTTACCTTTCGAATTTGAATCAAACGAGGCAAATTTTGACTATTTAGAGACATAAAATTAGCTGTTGAAACACAATCGATTGATAGTTCAAATAAGTTTTCAAGCAGTCGAATGTTTGTAAAAAAGTCGTGTAAATCAAAAGTTTTACGAGGCAAACAGACTTCAAGTTTGTTCAACTGAGTAAAATTGTTTCCAATGTGACGATAAAGTTCAGCCAGAGCATTGGAAGTTGTAGCATTAAAGTTGATTCCTTTCAACGACAAACGACTAAGATTAGGCCCAATTGATGGATTCATAACAAACGATTGCAAAATACAATCGGCGCCGTTGTAAAGATAACCAAGTTCAAGTCGCTTCAAACTGTTGGTTCCAAATGAACATAAAACAAAATCCATATCCTTGAGCCACAGATTATGAATCTTAAACCGTTCCAAATGATTCAAATTTAACGGGATCTCAATTTGATGACGATGATAACAATAACCTCCAATCGAAATTGACAAATTCTTTAATTCTTTACAAGAATTTAACAAAATCCAAGTTTGATTCAAAATCTCCTTGTTTTCAGAAGCAAAGCTTATTTTAAGTCTGTTCAACTTTGTAGACCAATTTTCGAGATAAGTCAGTAGTCCTGCGTCTTGATCTCGAAACATCCAGGGTGAGTAGATAAATTTAAATCGTTCAACATTTGGAAATAACTCAACAAATAGATTCGCTTGATTTTCGTTAAAAGAAGTGACCAAAGAATGTTTTACACAATTTGAATCATAAATATCATAAGTGACATGACCTTGAAGTGTGGATGGATATCGAAGTTGAAAACGTTTAACAGTTGAGAAAATGTTTTGCTCAATCAGTTGCTTCCATTTTGGTGACACAAGACGAAGGTGGATTAGAACGGAGATTGGAATTCGCATAAATATTTGTAAAAGACAATCGTTGTTCAGTTCAGGAAGCATTTTTATTTAAAATTTAATGTCTCAAATAGAAAGCATGCAAGTATAACATTTTATTTTGGAATACAAACAGAAACTTGTTTCCATGACGACAATAATTGAATTGAAATGACAACATTGAAATATATGGAGTGAATTGTAAAATCGATATTCTCTCTTTGTTTTATGATTTAAATAATGCTATATTACAATTAAGCTGAATTCTCTTTTGCCGTCCGCTTACATTTAGAGCATTTGTCCATGATTAGAGGCAAACATTCACGACAGAATACTGCGTGAGGGCAGTCGACAAATTTGAGTGCTCGTGTTGGTTTGATCTCGTCGCAAAATTGACAAATGAATCGTTTTTCTTGATTATTTACTGCTACAATCAAAATATTTAGATTGGTAGGTGATTTATAAAAATAACTACTTACAAGTTGAAGTAGATTGTTTTTGTTCAGAAATTCTCTTTGATCTACATTTGGGACAATCATTGATCTGTTGGACACAGTCTCGGCACATTTTCTGGTGATCGCAGCCCACGAATTCAATTGCTTTACTTTGAATTGGTTCTTGACAAAATTTACATTTTATGTTTTGATTTGATGATGATTGTTTGATTTCATGATCGCGATGATGTTAGTTAAAAGCGTTTATTCGGGATAAAAGAGAGTGACAAAAAAGTCCGTAAAGGAATAAGAAGGAATTCAGGTATGCTGACCACAGCTGACAGTACCACCAAGTTAAGATCAAGTTGACCAAATGAGGGAAGGCCACCAAAAGTTAGAAGATACACAATCTACAAAGAAAGAGGTGCATTAGCAACAAGTCACTAGAGACAACCGATCAGTAGCACATACGAGGCATACGATGATAGAGCACTTCAGCACACGTGCTTATAAAGGCAGTGAAGATTGGCTATGTTCACACTGGGCGACTGGGTGAACGGTGACTTCACTCTGAGTGAGCATGAACATGACAAGTGGTCATGAAGAGGGAGCCACTTCTCGACACCTCCCCTGCTCCCGAACTTCTTGACCATCTGGTCCCGAAAGTATCAGTTTGGTGTGCTGAAGATTGTTCAGTGACTTGGTGAGACAATCGGCCAACTGTTCATGTGTTCGAACATGCTTGATGAAAATGTACTGCTTGGCACTGTAATCACGGATACAGTGCATCTTCACGTCAATGTGCTTAGTGTCGGAGAGGCTTCGTTGAGCATTTGCAATTTGGATTGCAGGAACATTGTCTTCAAACATGGTAGTAGGCAATTGGACAGGAAAGTTCAACTCGTGAAGTAATTGCTGTAACCAAAGGACTTCTTTACATGCCATTGCCATTGCTGTATACTCAGCCTCTGTCGTTGATAGGCTGACGGTTTTCTGTTTTCGACTGAACCAGCTAATCGAGCTTCCGTTGAGTTGAAATAAGGCACCTGACTGGGATTTCCGGTCACCAATTGTCGCAAAGTTGGCATCAACATAGCACACAAGATTTGAGTCATTGAAGCTTCCAAGGGTGAGACTAAGTTTCTTGGTATGCTTCAGGTAGGCCAGTACATGTTTACTATATGTCCAGACAAGCTGATTTGGTTCGTGTAAGTGACGAGAAAGTAAGTTTACCACAGCTGCAATGTCTGGTCGAGTTAGATTAGCGATGTACAGTAAACTTCCAATGAGACTTCTAATAGGTAGTGCTTGGTTTATTTCTCCATTTGACAAATCAAGCTTGTCCAGTGCTGGCAATGTCTGAATACGACTTGCCTCTTCAAGGTTAAATCTGTTCAGGAGGTCGTCAATGTACATCTCTTGTGAAAGTGAGTATGCTCCTTGATCATTCTTTGTGAAGTTCACTCCGAGGAATCGATTTACGGGTCCAAGATCTCGTAGTTCAAGTTTCTGTTTCAATTGTTGCTTGACTTCGTTCATTTGCTGCTCAGAGTGAGTAAAAATAAGAATGTCATCTACCCACACTAGAAGGAATAGATTCACACCACCAAGAGGTTTCACATACAGACATTGGTCTGATTGAATAGCCTTAAATCCCAGTTTGTTCAGAGCATGATTCATCTTCTCGTTCCAACACTTTGGCGCCTGTTTGAGACCATACATTGCTTTGTCGACTCGCCATACCATGTTATTGTCTTTGAATCCTTCAGGTGGGTGGACGTACACTATAGTATCCAGGTCTCCATTAAGAAAGGCAGTCTTTATATCAATTTGATGAACGAGTAATTTCTGCTGACTTGCAATCACCATCATAGCTCGAATAGTCGTGAACGAAACAACAGGACTGAATGTTTCTTCAAAGTCGATTCCCTTCTGTTGATTAAACCCTCTTGCAACTAGTCTCGCCTTAAATCGAACGATGGCTCCTAGAGAGTTTTTCTTCACATCGTACACCCATCTAGTAGTGATTAATTTTCTTTCACCTGCACATTGCTGTTCAACTGCTTGGTATACTTGATGAGCGTTAAGTGAGGAAATTTCATCTGTCATAGCTTCTACCCAGTATTCCCTCTCGGGAGAATTCATTGCTTCATTGTAGTTGACAGGGATTCGTACATGCTTAGGTAGATTCTGGATTGTGGAAGAAGATAGAGCAGACTCAAGAAAAACAGAAAAATCCATAAAGGAACAAGAAGGGTGTTGGTGATTAGCTATGAGGCCTTGTTCTCCAAGACCAATGTAATTGAGCCGGTCTGGTGCTCCACAATTTCTTGGTGGTTGTATTCGCCTCCCCGGTTCTTGCACTTCGACAACCGGTTCTACAATAGGTACCACTACACTTGATTCGATAGTTGGTTCTGCAGGAGGTACTCCTACACTTGGTTCGACAGTTGGTCTTGTAGGAGGTTTGGTGATGCCTTGGATCATTGATTCTGATTCAGGAGTAGATGTAGTGGATGTGGTAGGCTGTGTACTTGATTTGAGTCCACCAGTAAGGCCAGACGAGATAGTTTTAGCAATCGTTTCTGTACTTAATTCTGTCTTTGGTTCAGTTTTTGGAAGTACAAGTTGATCGAGATTCAGGTGTAGCCTTCGATCCTTGTTCTCCAAAGCTTGAGTGAGTGCCGTTTCTCTTCTACGATCTTCCTGCAATTGAAGCTGTCGTTGTAGTTCCAGGACTGGTGTAATCGCAGGGTTGACAGTGGGTTCGGTGATGAGATTATTTGAATTAGAACCTGCTGGTTGGGGAATTGGCTCATCCACTTGCTCGTTCACTTGTTCTTCAACAGTTTCTTCATTCTCATTCACTTCATCAATGTTGAAGAGTACTCGAGTCAGTGGATTGTTTTCACATGCACATTCCCGTTCACATTCTTTTGATGATTTCATTGATTTGATGCAGGCAGGGAAAACACCATTCCAGATATCGCAATTCCTCTGATTGATGACTTTGCCAGTACTTGGGTCTAACAGTCGATAGGCCTTAGCATCAAATGAGTAGCCAACAAAAATAAGTTCTTCAGAGGTGGGGTCAAATTTCTTCCTCTTCTCATGAGGAATCTAACTATAAGCGACTGAACCAAAGGTTTTCATCTTCTCGAACTCTGGTTCCTGGTTGAACATCCGTTTACAGGGAAGCTCGTCGTTGATTGCACTATGAGGCAATCTGTTGGCTATGTAGCATGCAGTACGAATTGCTTCGGGCCAGAACCTTAGTGGAAGGCAACTTTCGAACAACATAGCACGTGCCATCGTTTGAACCTTCTGGATAGTACGCTCACTGACACCATTCTGTTGGTGACAAAATGGCACGCTTCTTTGTCGATAAATTCCTTCTACTTTCAGTAGTTCGATGAATTCATTGGAGGTATACTCTCCACCATTATCAGTTCGCAGTGCTCCAATTCCAGTGGCGAACTGTTTCTCCATCTTCCCTTTGTACTCCTTGAAAGCCAAGATGGCATCAGACTTGCTCTTGAGTGTAAACACTTCCACATATCGAGAAAAGTCGTCCACGAGAATCATGAAGTACCGGGATCCATCATACCCTAAGGGGTTGTTCACAACACCAAGGTCAGAATGAATTAATTCGAGAGGCCGTGATGTTGTCGTTGTTGATGGAGGATAGGGAGACTGCTTCAACTTGCACCGAGCACACGTTACACACTGTTCGTCATGTTCACATTGTAGATCATAGAGTTGTTTCAATTTTTCCATCTTCTGTTTTCCCGGATGAGCAAAAACACTATGCCAGTCGACAACTTTCGATGATACTAAGGCACGTTCTATTTCTTCAAAACGGTACAGGTTTCCACTGCGACATGCCTTGAGGTAAACTTTCCCTTGTTTTGACACAGTTGCCTCTTTCACGTTGAATTCAACTTTGAATCCATCCTTAGTTAGTTTGCTTACGGACAAGAGGTTTGCACTAAAATCTGGAGTAAATTTGACGTCTTTGAGGTGCATAACTTCAGGTCCAGTGTGAAGAATAAAATCGCCTTGTCGATAGATCTTGCATTGTTGGTCATTTGCGGTACTAACAGACTGGCTGATTGAGATCGCATTCATTAAGTGCCTGTCAGATGTTATGAAGTGACTTGATGCACCAGAGTCAATAACCCAGTCAGTAACATAATTTCGAATATTATTTATTCCGTGAGTAGCAGCATTCACATTCACATTAGTGTCATTCGGAGTCTGACCAGGAGTCAACAAACCAGCTGCCAGATCGGCCTTCTTCTTGTAGCAGTTTCTCTCGATGTGGTTGGGACGTTTACAATAATAACACAAGCGAGTAGGTAAAGAACGGCCTGAAGATCGGGTTGATGCTGCGTGTTGACGAGTTTCTTTAGACATCAGACTCTGTTCTGATTTTCCATTATCCACCATTTCACAATATCGGATCAGGTTCAAGAGTAGTTGATCTCTTGTGAGGGTACTCAGTTGCTGATAGGTTGAGGATTTAAACGGCACCAGTTCACTTGGAAGACCATCAACGAACAGACATAATTCCCTTTCGGGTGTAAGATCAGAACCAGCCAATCGTAAATCATCAATCTTCTGGGTAATGGCTTGACTGTATTCACGAACCTTTGCTTCAGTAAATCCATCCAGTTTAATTGTCCGAATGTCACGTTCCAAGAGAGCTTGTTTGACCACGTCGTTGGTGACATACTCATGACTAATTTTCTCAAACGCCTCGTATGCTGAGAGGATTTCTCGAACCATAGATAGGTGACGGTCATCAAGAGAGCACGTAATTCGTGCTAGAGCACCTTGGTTGGCTTCAGAGTTCACTGGCAGAGGACGTTGTATCGCCTGTTCAATGCGCAGACGACGAAGAGACAGACGAAGCATGTATTGCCAGTTCGAGTAGTTTGTACCATTCAAGCGTACAATTTCGTTTTCTTGATACTTTCGGTTATCGCGAATTGGTCGTTCAGTACCATGACCCGGCTTCCCTTCCAGAACGATCCATGCAATAAGGCACACACATAGTGTAATCAGGATACCAATCAGAAGGCTTGTGAATTCCATCCCAGAGCTTCGTGCTGATAACGTGTTAGTTAAAAGCGTTTATTCGGGATAAAAGAGAGTGACAAAAAGTCCGTAAAGGAATAAGAAGGAATTCAGGTATGCTGACCACAGCTGACAGTACCACCAAGTTAAGATCAAGTTGACCAAATGAGGGAAGGCCACCAAAAGTTAGAAGATACACAATCTACAAAGAAAGAGGTGCATTAGCAACAAGTCACTAGAGACAACCGATCAGTAGCACATACGAGGCATACAATGATAGAGCACTTCAGCACACGTGCTTATAAAGGCAGTGAAGATTGGCTATGTTCACACTGGGCGACTGGGTGAACGGTGACTTCACTCTGAGTGAGCATGAACATGACAAGTGGTCATGAAGAGGGAGCCACTTCTCGACAGATGAATGTAATTTTCAGAAAGTTTGATTCGTTTAAGCGATTTATCATCTTGAATTGATAATTTCGAAATAGTCTGTTTCTGAACATCATTTTGTGGACTGGCAGTTTGAAGATAATGATGAACTAATGATTTTGTGTAGATAAGATTGTTGTATTCGCTCTTTGATATTAAGATTTTTTCTTGGTTTGAAATCTGTTTGCTGTTTGAGGATTTTTCAAGATTTATACAACGTCGTTTAGTTGGTGGTGATGTATCTACGATTAAAAATTAATTATACAAAAAAATCTCAATAATTATACTTACCAGTCAAGTTCATTGAAATATCGAATGGAGAGGCGAGCTTTTTCATCGTATTCATCGATTATTTGTCTTTTGCCAATAATTGATTCGCCCAAATTCGATGTCGACGCGATCGATTGATGCAATTGAGACATTTGCACATTGCCAAGTTTAATGTTTCGTGAATTGATCATAATAATACTTTGATTGATACTGGAATTGTTGAGATTGAGGGTAAATTTGTTTGATGTTTCTGTATAAAAAGATTGATATTGGATTCTCTTTGGTGCATACTTGAATGCGAATTGACCAAAATTAAAGATACACTGCTGATGAGTTGACAGATTTGCAAACGCTTGATACGGTTGAGGACTTACAGAAATGTTCGACGGTAAAGCGAGTAAACGACCATTGAGGTAGAATCTAAAACTTTGTTTGTTCAAATCAATCAAACAACCGATGATATCGCCAGCCTTCCACATTGAAACATTCTTCACTGGATGTTTGTAATTTTTGTATGTAACGACTTGGTTATATCCATTAAAACTGATTAAATTCTCATCAAAATTTTGTGAATTTGTTTGTTTAGGTATCCACCCAAAGTTTACTTCTCCATTTGTGAGTAGCAACACTTCGTAATAGTAAACTTGTGAGCTTACAAAAAGATTTTGATTTTACGCATTGCCAGTCTCTGTCACTTCGAGCTGAGAGTAAATCAGTAGAGAGTTTGAGATGTTCTGGATCGATCATTGGGATTGAGTCTCTCATTTTCGTTTTCTGTATTATCCGTTGAAACTGCATTTGTTGACAAATTGTCCAGTTGATTTAAAAGGCTTTGACTTGCAAATGAAACTTGGCAACTGATCTTAGATGTTTTTTTCTTTGGTTATATCTTGATAAGTGTCAACATTCCAACCGTCAGCAAGATTTTGAACCAATTCATCATTCACTATTTGACTTTTCTCGTCTTTGTTCATTTCCCAATCAGCTAGGCCAATCAGTGCAAACAACTTTGCCCAATCATCGCTCGTATCGGAGAATGTTCTGCTGAAACAGTCAAATGTTTCACTACGAACGTTCTCAATAAACAAATGTTTTAAATTTTTAATTAAATTTGCCAACACAATTCGAGTGTTTCTATATTTTGAAATGTTTGTTGAGTCACGTAATTGAAGGTAAGGATATATTAGTTCAAACAATTTCTCTTTCGGAGTTATTTTAATTTTCTGATCAATAAATTCTCCAATCCATTTCGCTGCAATATCCATTTTATGTAATTTTTGAACTCAAGGTTTCGATAACTGATTGAATAAATCGTAGACAAAGATAGTGATCGTTGATCAAATCAAACTTTAGAATGTTAACTTTTGATCATTTTTTAATGCTATTTTCAACAAATTTAATCCTCTTGTTCCAGTTTATTTGCTCTGGACCCTGAAAGAATGGCTCAATGTCATTTTCATCTGAATCTTTGAACCAGTAATGATGCTCATTTTTTAAAAGTTACAACACACGTTTCCATTAATCTGTATTTGAGAGAATTTTTTTAACGAATTGTGAAAATCCTTAAATTCAAAACCATCGGGAGGAAATTTGAATGAAAATTGTCCAAAATTAAAAATAACAATGTTGATTTTTGGAAAGACTTGCACCAGCAAAATAAGGTTGAGAAGAAAAATGCACATTCGATGGACATTCATATTGTCGCCCATTTAAATAGAACAAGAAACGTTTGTTTTCGCAATCAATCAGACATCCCACAACATCGCCGACGTTCCATTTTGGTAAATGTTCAATTTTATGACCTTCTTCAATACCTGCGTGCCAAATACAACTCCTCGAAGCATCGAATCCAATCGAATGGGCATCATCTCCAATACCATCTCCATTTCCAAATCTAGCTTCTCTGGTTGTCCAACCAATTTGCATAGGTCCATCTGTTAAGAGAAGAACTTCATAGAAATATACTCCTGAATGGACAGCAAAAGAAGATCGAACAGATGGAAATAAATTGTCATTTCGAACACACAAACGATCAGACGAAATCTTAACCAAAGCTTTACGGTTGTACGTGTTATTTGGGTTGAGCACATTGTCAAGAAACCATTGAGCATTAAAACCAACTATGAGTGCCAAAAAATCAAAATCGTTTGACAAAAAATATTTTTCAATTGGTGATTGAGTAAATAGTGTTGTCAAAGTTGAAAGTTTTCTAAGCAAATTTTGTTTCATCTCATCTGTCGAACAAACTCTAAAATAAATTTTTTCAGTAACCTCAATGGATTTTTGTAACTAAGTCAGGATCTTCGCAATCTAGGATAAGTTTTGAAAAATAATCGAACATACGATCAATGAAATTTTGTTGAAATGTTTTCACAGACAAAGTTAAGACTTGCTCAATCACGCAACACATATTTCGATGTTTGAACCAATGTTTCTTTTCTTTTTCTAAATCATTTCTCATAACATTAAGAATATATGGTAGTGAAGAGTTGAGTTTCCTTAATGGGATTTTGGAAAATGCATTAAAAGGCATAACTAATAAGATCTCCATTTTGACATTTAACAATTAGTTGGAAAAGGTATTCAAAGATGCGATCAATGACAGATAGGTGTAATGAGTCACGATGTGCTATCAAAACACTTAGAATCGCCAAACTCATATTTTGATGTCTGAACCAACGACTTTGCTCAGTTTCTAATTCAGAATTCATTAATTCAACCAAATGCGGCATTGATGATTGTAGTTTCTTTAGTGGAAATTCGCCAAATGTTGCAAATGCGTAATTAATCAGGTCTCCGTATTCACAAACACGAATTAATTTGGAGGGTATTCAAACATGCGATCAATGACAGATAGTTGTAATGAGTCACGATGTGCTATCAAAACATTTCGAATCACCCTACTCATATTTTGATGTCTGTACCACTCGTACTGTTTTGATTCTAATTCAGTATCCATTGAATCGATCAAATGAGGCAATAAAGAGTTGAGTTTTTTCAATGGAAATACTTCAAATGTTCGAAATGCGTAATTAATCAGATCTCCGTATTTACAAACACGAACTAATTTGGAGAGGTATTCAAACATGCGATCAATTACAGTTTGGTGTAATGAATCACGATGTTTACCCAGCACAACTTGCATCAAACCACACATATTTTGATGTCTATACCACTGGCATTGCTCTGTTTCTAATTCAGAATTCATTAATTCAACCAAATGTGGCAATGAAGAGTTGAGTTTACTTAGTAGAAGATCGGAAAATGCATCAAATGCATGTCTAATTAGATTTACATTTTGACATTTAACAATTATTTGAAAAAAGGTATTCAAATATGCTATCCATGACAGTTTGGTGTAATGAATCACAATGTGCTATCAAAACACATCGAATCACCCTACTCATATTTTGATGTCTATACCACTGGCATTGCTCTGTTTCTAATTCAGAATTCATTAATTCAACCAAATGTGGCATTGATGATTGTAGTTTCTTTTAGTGGGAATTCGCCAAATGTTAAAAATGCGTAATTAATCAGGTCTCCGTATTCACAAATACGAATTAATTTGGAGAGGTATTCAAACATTTGATTAATAACAGTAGAATTTAATGAATCTCGATGTTTATCCAGCACAACTTGCATCAAACCACACATATTTTGATGTTGATTCCACTCGCATTGCTGTGTTTCCAACTCAGTAACCATTGAATCAATCAAAATGTGGCAATGAAGAGTTGTGTATTCTTAATGGAAATTCGTCAAATGTTCCAAGTGCGTAATAAATCGGGTCTTCATTTTCACAGATTCGAATTAATTTAGACAAGTATTCAAACATTAGATGAATAACAGTTGGGATTTAATGAATCTCGATGTTTACCCAGCACATTTTGCAGTAAATGGCACATATTTTGATGTTTGTTGCACTCGCCGTGCTCAGTTTCCAACGCAGTAACCATTGAATCAATCAAATGCGGCAATGAAGAGTTGAGTTTACTTAGTTGAAAATCGGAAAATGCATAAAAATGCATAACTAATTAGATTTACATTTTGACAATTAACAATTATTTGAAAAAGGTATTCAAATATGCTATCATTGACGGTTTGGATTAATGAATCACGATGTGCTCGCAAAAAACACTTCGAATCACCCTACTCATATTTTGATGTCTGTACCACTGGCATTGCTCTGTTTCTACTTCAGAATTCATTAATTCAACTAAATGTGGCATTGATGATTGTAGTTTTATTTATTGGAAACTTGCTAAATGCTCCAAATGCGTAATTAATCAGGTCTCCATTTTCAGAAATACGAATAAGTTTGGAAAGATATTCAAACAACATATCAATCAAAGTTGAAGTCTAATAAATCTCGATGTTTTACTTAATAGGCCTTGTATCAATCCACTCATATTTTGATGTCTGTACCTTACTGGAATTGCTCTGTTTCTAATTCAGAATTCATTAATTCAACCAAATGTGGCATTGATGATCGTAGTTTTTTAGTTGGAAATTTGCAAAATGCTCCAAATGCGTAATTAATCAGGTCTCCATTTTTTAGAAATACGAATAAGTTTGGAAAGATATTCAAACATCATATCAATCAAAGTTAAGTCTAATAAATCTCGATAGTTTTACTTAATAGGCCTTGTATCAATCCACTCATATTTTGATGTCTATTCCAATTGAACTCATCTTTTGGTAAATCGTTCTCAGTTAAATTAATCAATTTTCTCAGTAATAATTCGAATTTATTTAAAGGAAATTTTAAAATAAATTTTAAAATTTCATTAACAGTTTTTTCATTGAACTTACCAATTAATTCTGCTAAATAATTCACAAATTCTTTCGCAATAATAATTGAATATACTTAGAAAATAATCAACAGCTTTATCGCTTTCATTTTCAAATTCTTTGTGTAGTTTTTCAACTGAACCTTGTTTTCGGTTAATTTGTAGATTTTCATTGTACTTATTTTCTATCATTGTTTGCCATTTTATGCATAAAGACTGATCATTGCCAATTAAATTAAACAATGCCATGTTTGCAAAAGCAAGCGTTGTAAAATCTTCCCGCAATGATACAATAGCTTTGCAATATAATTCAAGACTTTGTCCAAATTATCTTGGCTAAATGAGTTTTTAGTTTCTTCCACAAAATCTTTTACAGTAAGCATCAAACATACGTCTTTGTGTTGGTTCCAATCGTACTGTTGAGTGTGGAATTGAATTTCGATCAACCCGATTGCATGTAGTAGATTTTTAATTGAACTTTCAGTGTTTTTTCTCTCCTTCACTGGTGTTCTCGCATTTTCGGTATGTTCGATTTAATAATAATATTATAACACCTTAAAATAATTGGTTTGTCTCAACCAAAACATAACAAAACTCCACACAAAACTCTAATCGAAAAAATCATTCACACACTGACACAACACAGACTCGTCATTCAGTAATCACAATCTGTAATATCTTTCCTCATACACCAGAAATCAAGCTTTATTTGAACTGTATTTTTCATATACCAAATGTACCCTGACACAACCACATAAACATGAACATACATAAACTGCACCTTATCAATTGTAACGGTTGTTGTGTTGTATGCCGTGTTTGGTGATAGATCTCGGTGGATAATGACAGAGGTGCGATACAGAGCTCGACACAGAAAATATTGCCAGAGTCTCGACGCGAGCGTCAGTCGAATCGGCTCAATATTAGATCAGCATGGAGTCTTTGACCCTTTTTAAGGATTTTTTAGGTTGCCAGTTGACCCTTCACTTACAGCCCTATAGTGCAATTGAGTTTTGTAAACTCTATCTTTTTATTCAATAAAGTGTATTGAGATCTAAATAATGTACAACCAACCAAAACTTTTGACCTTTGAACTTGAACTTAAAAGTAAATTAAACAACAAATTATGATTTGTAATACAAAATTTCACGAAAAATTTATTTTTATAATTAATTCCAAGTAAAATTCAAATTACCGAAAGAGCTAAATTTGATGTCATTTTGCATAGTGAGGGTATGGTGCAGGTGCATTTACCGTAGGGCAGGTTTAACCAGTGGGGCTATCGCTTTACAATAAGTTCCCGGACAACAAGGTGGAAAAGGGTTTGCATTATAAATGTGACACCCTTCGCCCAAAGATGAACAATAAGTACTGGCAACTGCATCTTTTGAACACGATATTTCTGTAGAATAAAGACAAACTAGCACAAAAGCGAGCACGAGAATCATCGAATAACGAATTCGATTCATTCTTAGATAGAAAAAAGTTTGATTATGTACAAATCTAAAGCAAAAAAATAAGAAAAAATACTATTTTGATTACTACAAATAATTTACTTGATATTACCTTAATATTGTAGAGGAATTGCAGTACTCCGGATGTATCAGGTTACGTTGAGCGTACTTATACAAATTTTTAAGGTAATTGAGCTATGTTAGACAATGTCTAAGATCGTTCAACTGTTTGAGCAAATGCAACTAAAAATAAACTATCACCCAACATTATGTCAATGTACCTCACATCTTATCTTTATGATTGCCATTTGCAAATGTTATTAACCTTTCCATCAATACAAATTGCATTAATTTTCTGCAACAAACAGAAAGCAGCACTTTATTTTTTCTCAAGAATTTGATCACACTTGACCTTATGCAACAACAAAGTAAGATTCGTTTTTTACAGTTGAGAAAATGTTTTGTTCAATCAGTTGCTTCCATTTTAGTGACACAAGACGAAGGTGGATTAGAATTGATATTGGAATTCGCATAAATACTTGTAAAAGACAATCGTTGTTCAGTTCAGGGAGCATTTTTATTTAAAATTCAATGTCTCAAATAGAAAGCATGCAAGTATAACATTTTATTTTGGAATACAAACAGAAACTTGTTTCCATGACGACAATAATTGAATTGAAATGACAACATTGAAATATATGGAGTGAATTGTAAAATCGATATTCTCTCTTTTTATGGTTTTAACAATGCTATATTAAAAATTAAGCTAAATTCTCTTTTGCCATCCGCACACATTTAGAGCATTCGTCCATGATTAGAGGAAAACATTCCCGACAAAACACTGCGTGAGGGCAGTCGACAAATTTGAGTGCTCGTGTTGGTTTGTTGATGTTGCTATATTATAATAACTAGATTAATACTTTATTTATAAAAATAACTACTTACATTTACCATTTGTTATTCTATCTAACATAAGTGTAATTAATGTGAGTATAATCAAATAGCACAACATTCACTGCACAATCTTGTAAATAAGCAAAAGATTGAAAAGCTTTCTGTTTGAATTGTTGATCAAATTCTTCATTCTCTTGATCATCAATCATTGGGGACTGCACTGCAATGTCCAGTTGTTCAACAAATCGAAACATGTTGGGAAAGACAGGAAAGAATCGTTCCATAAAAAGCTTAGTATGGCTCGTGTAACTAAGCCGTTGGGGATTCATAGTATAATATGATTTACAATCGAATAAAGCAGTGAATTTACGAACGGAAGATAGTTGTGGTAAGAGTTTGGCATCGATAGTACAAACACTTTCTAAATATGACCAAAGAATATTAGAAATTTCCAGTACAGTTAGATTAGGTAAAGCAGAAATCGCTTTCAAAAAATCAAACAAAATAAATCGTTTTCCAACATATAGATAATCGGCAAAGTTTGGTATACAAACAATCAAATCGGTCAATTGGTGAAAATGCTCGCCAATATGAACATACATGGGCATTATCTTGTCGATATTTTCGTCAAAATTCAATTTCTTTATTTCCAAATGAGTTAAACTCGTACCAACAATTCGATTTCGCTCAAATGCATTCAACAAATTACCCGCATTAATGTCCTTTCGAGAGGCGAGCTTGAATTGTTGTAAATTTTCGCTTAAATGACGAAAAACGTCTTTGAAAAAATCACAAAAGAAAATATCTTCAAGTTCAAGAACTCGTAATTGGGCGAACGCGGGCATCTCATCTGGCAATTCCACAGGTTCATCACTTCGAAACATAATGAAGGTGAAATCCTCTAGATTACCAATTCGATTCAATCGAGGCCATATTTGTTGTAAAAAGGTGGGATTACAGGCAAAAGAGAAATCAAATTTAACAGAGCGCAAGGTTTGATCCCAATAGACGAGAAACAGAATCGAGTGCTCTGCATGACCTTCACGAAGGCTTAAACTCGAAAATGTAATTTCAAGACTTGTCACCTCGGGAAACATCACACTTATCAGTTCAGAATGATTTTCTTGATAAACAGAAAAGTTGAACGATTGCTTTCCAATGAATCCAGGTCCATAGAATGAACATTTCACAGAACTGTCGGTTTGAAATTTGAGTTTGAAACGATAAAGTTGTTGTAAGATAAAACGGTAAAGACAAAAATACGTTGTTCAATCAAGTTTCGCCAACGAGTGGATACCAGCCGTAGAGTAGCCAAAATTATCATTGGAATACGTTCCAAAATCAGAAGAAGACAATCGTCGTCAAGATGGGATATTTCCATTTTGTTTCTAGATTTAAGAATGAATATTCGAATTAAAATGAATATGTACAGTCAAATTTAATTTCAAACTCATGATGAATAATGAACTTCATTGTGGTATGAGCAAGATTTAAAAGTGTTTACATAACAGAACTCTTGTCTAAACATTCAAATATGTGTTGAGAACTGAATTAGTATAAAGGAATTTAGCAATAAATTATTTTATTCTTCAATTAATGTGAATTCTATATACCAAAATTCTTTTATTGTTAGTTTGTACAATGTTTGTTCATTGTAATCTATTTTTAAATGAGCACAAATCTTCGTATACGTGTTTAATACAAATTTGACTAAAATTGTCTTTTAAAATTAATTCCAAGTAAAATCCAAATTACCGAAACAGCTAAATTTGATGTCATTTGCATAGTGAGGGTATGGTGCAGGTGCATTTACCGTAGGGCAGGTTCAACCAATAGGGCTCTCGCTTACAATAAGTTCCTGGACAACAAGGTGGAAAAGGGTTTGCATTATAAATGTGACACCCTTCGCCCAAAGATGAACAATAAGTACTGGCAACTGCATCTTTTGAACACGATATTTCTGTAGAATAAAGACAAACTAGCACAAAAGCGAGCACGAGAATCATCGAATAACGAATTCGATTCATTCTTAGATAGAAAAAAGTTTGATTATGTACAAATCTAAAGCAAAAAAATAAGAAAAATATTATTTTTGTACACAAATAATTTACTTGATATTACCTTAATATTGTAGAGGAATTGCAGTACTCCGGATGTATCAGGTTACGTTGAGCGTACTTATACAAATTTTTAAGGTAATTGAGCTATGTTAGACAATGTCTAAGATCGTTCAACTGTTTGAGCAAATGCAACTAAAAATAAACTATCACCCAACATTATGTCAATGTACCTCACATCTTATCTTTATGATTGCCATTTGCAAATGTTATTAACCTTTCCATCAATACAAATTGCATTAATTTTCTGCAACAAACAGAAAGCAGCACTTTATTTTTTCTCAAGAATTTGACCTTATGCAACAACAAAGTAAGATTAGTTTTTATTCTTTTGAATCATCGACATATATTTATTAATTAGTAAAAATTAATTTAAAGTCACGATTTTTTAAATTAATATCTTAATTTAAATTTCGGATTAACAATCATCAAATGGCACTCTCTCAAATACATAAACGAGCCCAAAGCTCGAAGCTAAAACTCGAACTCAAATTTACTTTCAAGTCTGTGCACTTTGTGGCAAATTAAAAGTTTTGATATTGATTTTCCTACTTTCAACACCCGGAAACAAGACAGGAAATGTCGCAAAAAAATCGATTTAAAAAGTTCTCTTGAAAACGTAAAATCGCTATCTCTGGAATGGTGGTCAAAATGCTAAGATCAATTGTGTCGAATGTTAGGCTCAACTTTCGGATTTGAATTAAGCGAGGCTAATTTTGACTGTTGGAAGACATAAAATTTGCTGTTGATATACAGTCGATTGATAGTTCGTATAGGCCTCCAAGCAATCGAATATTTGTGAAAAAGTTGATTAAATCAAAAGTTTTACGAGGCAAACAAACTTCGAGTTTGTTCAACTGAGTAAAATTTCGTCCAATGTGACGATACAACTCACAAATCATTTGAAGTGGTAGCATTAAAGTTTATTTCTTTCAGCGACAAATGATTGAGATTGCGTCAGATTGTGGCAAACATTTTTAGTAATCTCACTAAAATCTCACGTGAATACGCTACTTGAACATGCATAGTCAAACGAGTGAGGTTATTCTTTCTTCTGGTTATTACTATTCTGAATCATATTCACATTGTTTGCTTTAAATGACGAATTAATGAGAACAATTGAATTGTTGATATCTTTGAATGTGAACGAACGTGCTAAATTTGCAAACGAACTACGGGCCATATTGTAGATCGAGTTGAAAGTGTGATAATCAATTGGTGGAGGAAGTTGATTAGGGACCAAAGTTAAATCGACACTGCGGCAAAATAGTTGTGCAACTTGGAAAAGTAACCAACTGAATGTACGTAGACTAGTCGCTTGTTGAGATAGAATGCAAAACTGTGTCCCTCAACATCGATCAAACAACCAACAATATCACCAGACTGCCAGACCACCAGACTGAGGGAACGCATTTTTGTTTTTCATCAAATCAATACGTTGGTTCTCATACCAAATGCACTGATTATAACCGTCGTAGCCTATCGAAGTGTGGTCCGTGCCAATTGGGTCTTGACTCAAATTGGCTCTCTTATTTGCACAACCAATTCTCATTGGTCCATTAGTGTGCAGAGTTACTTCGTAGTAAACCACTTTATTAGCCGAACAAATTGATCGAACACTTTGCCACTGGCAATCACTACGAGCGGTGAGAAGCCATTACAAAATCAGACAATCGGGTTGTTGAGTTCGGGAAACATTTTTAATATTCAAATTCACAATTTTGTAGAAAGTATACAAAATTTTATTTAGAATATAAACAGAAACCTGCTTCCAAGACGACCGAATTCAATAGAATTGTCAACAGAAATTGATATTTAAATTCTATGAAGAGTATTCTGATTTCTAGAGTGTCTAGTATAAGTGGATTTTATGTAAGCATAATCAAAGAGCACAACATTCACTGCACAATCACGTAAATATGCAAACGATTGCGCAGCTCTCTGTTTGAATTGTTGCTCAAACTCTTCTTCTTCTCGATCAAGCATCAGACGGGATTGCACTGCAATGTCCAGTTGTTCAACTAATCGAAACATGTTGGGAAATACAGGAAAAAATCGTTCCATAAAAAACTTAGTTTGGCTCATGTAATGAAACGTTTCACTATCAAAATAAAAAAAACGATGTACAATCAAATAAAGCAGTAAATTTTCGAACGGAAATTAGTTGAGGCAAAAGCTGGGCTTCGATGGTAGAAACACTACACAAATATGGCCAAAATATATTGAAAATTTCCAGTACAGTTAGATTAGGTAATACAGAAATGGCTTTCAAGAAATCAAACAGGCTAAATCTTTTGTCAACTTTTTTGTAATCGGCAAAATTTGGTATTGCAACAATCAGATCGGTCAATTGGTGAAAATGCTCGCGAATGTGAGCATACATGGGCATTATCTTGTCGATATTTTCGTAAAAATTTAATTTCTTTATTTCCAAATGCGTTAGACACGGACCAACAATTGGATTGCGTTCAAATGCATCCAACAAATTACCCGCATTAATGTCCTTGCGAGAGGCGAGCTTGAACTGTCGTAAATTTTCGCTTAAATGACGAAAAACATCCACGAAAATATCACCAAAGAAAATATCTTCAAGTTCAAGAACTCGTAAAATTGGGCGAACGCGGGCATCTCATCAGGCAATTCCACTGGTTCATCACTTCGAAACATAATGAAAGTGAAATCCTCTATATTGCCAATTTGATTCAATCGAGGCCATATTTGTTGTAAAAAGGTGGGATTACAGACAAAAGAGAAATCAAATTTAACAGAGCGCAAGGTTTGATCCCAATAGACGAGAAACAGAATCGAGTGCTCTGCATGATCTTCACGAAGGCTTAAACTCGAAAATGTAATTTCAAGACTTGTCACCTCAGGAAACATCACACTTATCAGTTCAGCACGATTTTCTTGATAAGCCGAAAAGATGATCGATTGTTTTCCAATGAATCCAGGTCCATAAAATGAACATTTCACAGAAGTGTCGGTTTGAAATTTTAGTTTAAAACGATTAACAAGCGCATAAATACGTTGCTCAATCAAGTTTCGTCAACGAGTGGACACCAGCCGTAGAGTAGCCAAAATTATCAGTGGAATACGTTCCAAAATCAGAAGAAGACAATCGTTGTCAAGGTGGGATAGTTCCATTATTGTTACTTGATTTAAGAATGAATATTCGAATTAAAATGAAAATGTACAGTGTAAGCGAAGTGAACACGAGAGAGGGTGATCGTCAAGTGAGTTTATTGTCAGAAAGGCTAGAGCTTATATACAGTATGTACAGAAAGCGATGACGCACAGGCAGTCATCGCTGGAGGGCGACATGCTACATTAGTCAGAGGGCGACATGTGGCCATGCGCCCTTACACCTCTCCCCCCGTTTGAGGATCGAGTTGGTGATGACTCGGATCCTGGGCCGGCCTCTCCCCCGAAGACCTGCTGCTAACGGTTCGTCGTTGTGGCAGTTCTTCAGTTGATCGACGTGGACCGTCTTGGTGTTGCCATCCTTGTCGGTGATGCGATAGTTCCAGGGAGACTCTGTCCTCTCGGCCAGAAATGGTCCTCTGTAACGCGGAGCCAAGTGCTTGCCTTCTCTCGGGTTGGCAGTCAGGTTTTTCCAATAAACCTTTTGTCCGTCTAAGTCGCGAGACTTGACGTTCTTGGTCCGATCGTACCGACTTTTGGACTTCTTAGCTTCGTCCAGGATGGATTGTTTCACTTCTTTTCGAACTTCCTCGTGGTTCCGCGAAGACTCGGGTGTCTCGAGTTGGAGCAGGCCATCCACGGGCAATCGAGCGTGCTTGCCATAGACGACCTCAAATGGAGTCTTCTTGGTTACTTTATGCTTGGTCGTTCGATAGGAGAAGAGACACTTGTCCACGACTTCGTCCCATTTGTTGGTTTGTTCGATACTCGTTCGAAGCATTTCTTCCAAGGTACGGTTGAAACGTTCCACCACTCCGTTGGTCTGATGGTGGTACGGTGTAGCTTCAGTGCTCGTGAATCCTTTGGTCTCGGCGTAATGCTTAAACTCGCGGGATTGGAATTGGGATCCTTGGTCAGACATTACCTCTTTGGGTAAGCCAAAACGCTCGATTATCGATGCGTTGATCCAGTCAATGATAACTTCGGTTGTGCACGAAGATACTGGTTTGGCTTCTGGCCATTTGGAGAACGCGTCCTGAGCGACCAAAACGTACTTGTTGCCTTGTTCAGAAGGTACTGTGAAGGGGCCAATGGCGTCCACATGCCAACGGGAAAATGGTTGGTCCACCTCTGGGGCTGTTGGTTTCATTTGCGCCTTGGGAATTGGTATATCCTTAGCTATAGAGCACCTGTGGCACTGCTGGATGTATTTCTTGATCTCTTTTGCCATGTTGGGCCAGAAGAATCGGTCCCGTGCGAGATTAAGTACTCGATCCAGTGCTAAGTGTCCGTGCTGGTCGTGTAAGGCTTTTAGGATATCTTGTCTATGTTGTTTCGGAATGGCCAATCGGTCCTTTCCGTCTCCGACGAATCTAAAACGTCCATGGTTGTCGGTAACAAATTCGTCGGGTTTCTCCGATTTTCGGTAGAAAATGTCGTCGTGTTGTGAGTAGTCGAGCTCGATCTTACCCACTAACCGACTAAGATAATCAGCTTCGACGTTGTCTTTTCCTGGGATATGGACAATCTCGAATGGCTGGAACTGTTGGACGCGGATTGCCATACGTGCCAGTTTGCCATGAGTGTCCTTCATTGAGTTGAGGAATTGTAGCGGCCGGTGGTCAGTTTCAAGCCGAAATCCGCCACCCAGGAGAAAGTGTCTCCATTTCTTTAGTACGTAGTCTATAGCGGTGGCTTCTTTCTCAATCGTAGGATACCTAAGTTGGGCACCTTTGAACTGCTTACTGGTAAATTCGATGATTCGTAGTTTACCGTCGATTTCTTGGAGTAGGACACCGCCCATTCCAGTTCCAGAAGCGTCTGTTCGTACGATAAATGGCTTTGAACAATCAGGAAGCATTACAACTGGGGGTTTCGTGAGTTCGTCTTTGAGTTCACGGAATGCTTTTTCGTGTTCTTCTGACCAGACATACTTTGCACGCCCAATCAATTTTGATTTGAGTTCGTACAAGCAATGTGATTTGGCAGCAAAATTCTTGATCAACTCGCGGTATTGACCTGCGATTCCCAAGAATGAGCTGAGTTCTTTTTTGTTGGTTGGTGAAGGAAACTTGCGAAGTTTCTCCACTTTCGCAGACGTCGGACAACGGCGGCCTTTTCCAATTCGAAAGCCCAAGTATTCAACTTCCTCGACAGCGAATTCACACTTGTCGGGATGGATGCGTAAATTGGCTTCCTCGAGAGCCTTGAACACAGCTTCCAAATGCTGGATATGTTCTTCCAGACTAGACGAGAAAATCACGATGTCATCGAGGTAGCACTCCGCAAACGGTAGATGCGCCAAGATTTCATTCATGAGTCTCTGGAAAGTGTGAGGTGCGCCTGACAGGCCAAAAGGCATTCTCGTAAATTGGTAAAGTTTCTTTCCAAATCTGAACGCCGTCTTATCGCGGTCGTCTGGATGTATTCGAACCTGATAGTATCCCTTGACCAGGTCGAGTTTCGAAAATACCTTGGCTCCTTTCGTTTTCTCTAGGATCTCATCGATTCTCGGCATTGGATATGAGTCCTTCTGGCAAAGTTCGTTCAGCGGACGAAAGTCGATTGCCACTCGAATAGAGCCGTCTGGTTTTGTTACTGGGACGATGGTTGAACACCATTCGCTTCGGCTTTCTTCAATGACACCAAGTTTCAACATTTCGGCAATGGCTTCCTTTGCTTTAGGTAGCATCTTTACTGGAAGTCTCCTTCCTTTCGAGTTGACTGGTTTGGTGTTTGGCTTTAGATATAGCCGATGAGTGACAACATCTGTGTCTCCGAGTCCTTCACCAAGATGTTCCCATTTCTTTAAGAACTTCGTTAGTTTGGGTGACTCGAGCGATTTGTTTGGTGTCTTAGGTTCATCGTCATCATCGTCATTGTCGAGATCATCTTCCATTGCACATGGTAAGATTTGGTAGATCTCGTGAATTGGCGATTTGTTTGCTTTCTTTTTTCGTTTCTGATACTTCGATTGTCGTCGGTAGATAACAGTAGGTTTGCCTCCTTCGTGGCAAATGACCTTTTTGGTTTCTTTACCATCAGACAACATCGAACATTTCTTAGTGAATTCCCTTCCAAGAATGGATAGGTCTTTGTCGTTGATGTGAGCCTCGATCGGAAAAGTCGTTCCATTTACTTCTAGGTCAAATTTCTTTGGACCTGAACTCTTGATCGGGTGACCCGAGGCTGATTTGAATCTTTTCTTTAAGTTCGTTGATGGAAACAACTTTGCTGGTAGCAAGTTCGGCTTTGCTCCTGTGTCGAAAAGCAGCTTGACGGGTTTCCCGTTCACGTTGCCTTCGATCACGATCTCATCATCATCAGACTGAGACGTTCCTCGAGAATTCTTTACAGCGTTGACGCCATTAGCATGGCTATGGCCTGGTTTAACTTTATTATCCAAGGTAACTCCATTTCGTTCCAACCACTCGAGGCCGTTTATCCGGTCCTTGAGAAAATCATTGAGTTCCTGGATATCTCTGTTCTTCTGCTTTTCCGTGAAAGACATGGCCAAAACCCATGGAATTGCCTTGATTGCCAGTTTGACTGCTTCGTCCTTCGATCGAGCGTCTGAGGCGAAGGCGATCACTGATTGGATTGTCTTCTGTAGTTTCTTCAAATTGGCTACGTCGTATGCACTCTTGATCATATGTACGTTCTTGAACTGAAGGTGTACACTCTTGAGTATGGCATCAGATGACTCGTAGCTGTCTTTGACTAACTTGAACGCTGCATCGAAGGGCAGTGAGGCGACCTGTGACTGAAAGTGCTTCGGCAGTGCTGTCATCAGGTGGACGTGTTTCTCGTTGTCGTTCATTCCATGACTGGTTAGTTGGCAGAACATACTTCGAAATATTCGCCACGACTCGATGTCGTCTTCAACTACCTTCGAGAGTTTAACTTCTCGAGGCTCTGTGTGGCACGTAGTGATTGACTTTGATTCTCGCATTTCGTTGACCATGACTGCATACGACTGATGTCTCTTCAGATCATCGTCGACATCTTCATCACAGGCAAGGAGGTGGCTTACGATCGACGTGTGCACCGTGCAGAGTTTGTCAAAGTTCTCGCTGAGTTTCTCCAGATCGACTGGTAGTCCGCCCAGGTGTTCGTTGTGCCGGACTGTGATGATCGTTCGTAGTCGTGTCTGCTCCTTCCTGGCCTCTAAATCTCGAGTGCCAGTGAACTTGGTAGGCTTGCTAAGGTCTGCCATCATCGGGATGGGCTTCGGTAGAGTTGACCAGATCGAGATTGCAGATCGGTAAACAACCACGCGGTAGGGTGGCCAAATCGTGATTGGCTGTTTCGGTGGGTAAAAAGACCACTTGCCACCATGTAAGCGAAGTGAACACGAGAGAGGGTGATCGTCAAGTGAAGTTTATTGTCAGAAAGGCTAGAGCTTATATACAGTATGTACAGAAAGCGATGACGCACAGGCAGTCATCGCTGGAGGGCGACATGCTACATTAGTCAGAGGGCGACATGTGGCCATGCGCCCTTACAACAGTCAAATTTTATTTCAAACTCAGGATGAATTATGAACTTCATTGTGGTATGAGCAATATGTTAACGTGTTTACATAACAGAACTCTTGTCTAAACATTCAAAAATGTGCTGAGAACTGAATTAGTATAAAGGAATTTAGCAATAAATGATTGCATTCTTCAATTAATGTGAATTCTACACAAAAAATTGTTTTAACTTAGTACAATGTTTGTTCGTTGTAATCTATTTTTAAATGAGTTTGTATGTGCTTGAATAGAAACATTTTCTTGGTATGACTATTTGTAAGCCAAAGCTCATTGTTACTCATTAATTAGCAGGAAAAACACTTTGTGTGCAATAAACTTTATGCATGCATGCATGCACGTATGACACACAAAAATGTTGTCAAAGTGAGATAAAGATATGATAGAGTCAAGGCAGAGTAACCGTATTTTTAACCTCAACGCTCCAAACCCTCCTAACGTCTGATTATATTTGTGACACATAAAGTAAATAGAAGCGGGAGTTTTTAAAAATAATTAGTGTTATTTTTAAAATATGAAATATATTGAAAAATGAACTGTTAATGGCAATAGCCTCCCTCATACTTTAGGCAAACGGCGTTTTTTATTACTATTTTTTAATATTATACAGTATTTCATTTGATCATATGATTCATACATGTCACAAATGTCAGAACCTTAATAATAACAACCTGTTGGTGTATGTTGTTATCATTAATGACACCTTTTATTATACCGTCCGTGTACTTTTGCTTTGTTTGCACTAAACTCAATGCTACCTTAGTATACCTTATAACGCCCAACTGGCACACAACCAAAACGCACTTCATCTTCTTTCTTTTTCTAATGTCAAAATCAAACAATGTGTTATGAGCACAGCAAATAAAAGCGATGACCGACAAACCAGAGTTGAACATTTTGCTTCTTGGCGAAACGGGTGCTGGCAAGTCGACCACCGTGAATGCGCTCGCAAATTATCTCAAGTTTAGCACATTTAATGATGCGCTTTACTCGCTGAACGACTTGGTCGAGGTTATCGCTACTCAATTCAAACTTGCGGACAAAAACAATAAAGAATATGTAATTCAGTCATGTCCAAAGGATGGGAACGAGCGAACGAGTTTTGAAGAGATTGGCGAATCTGCCACACAGTACCCGATTGCGTATAAATTTGTCTGCAACAATTACACCATAAGAATTATTGACACACCTGGCATTGGTGACACTAGCTCCATTGGGAAAGATGACAAAAGTTTCGATAAGATATTCTCCTATCTGCAACAATACAAACACTTGAATGCAATTTTGTTCATTGTCACGCAAAATCAATCGAGAAAAACAGCTTTTTTCAAGTACTGCATCGCTGAGATCATTGCCCATCTGCACAAAAGTGTCACGGACAATATTATGTTTTGCTTTACACACAGTAAAACTTCAAATTTCATGCCCGATGATGGGATAAACACATTGAAATCTCTCCTTGAAAAGGATATTAGTGAGGTCAAGTTGAAGTTGGAATGGAAGAAAAATTGTTTCTTTATCGACAGTGAAGCCTACAGATATCTGGTGGCCAAGCGGAATGCCAACTATCCATTGAGGAAGAGCGTGACCATGTCGTGTGAACAAAGTTGGAACAAATCAGCCAAACAAATTGAGAAAATGTTTGAGTGCATCAAAAAGGTGAAGCCACACCCACTGCACAAAACACTCTCACTAAATGTGGTGCGTAAGACAATCAATCAAATGATCAAGCCAATTGTGCAGATGCAACAGATCATCAATGAAAATATTGGCAAGATTCGACAGTGCCAGGAAAAGCTCAAAGATTCGAATCATGCCAAAGTGTCTCTTGAAAGTCTACTATATGTGGAAGTTTGGAATTTAGACATTCGCAAATACGAAAGTCCCAACACTGTTTGCATTGACGAGGAATGTACCACTTTGTTGGAAGTGGATGGAGATGAAAGGTTGAATCACCAAATTTGTCATAAAAACTGCAGATGCTGGTGGGTGACCGAAGATGAAACAGGTAAAGTGACTTTAGATTGAATTCTTCAAATTCGGAATTTTATTAAAGGTCATTTGTCGAACCTACCTTTGGATGGGAGATGGGGTGGGGGTAAAACAGAGTTTCTATTTTTATACTTCGATCCTTCAGACATTTTTGGCTTAATTACGAATCTGCGCCACTCAAATCCTAGCTTATCTTAGCCTAAGAATGAAGCCCTTTCAATATCATTTATTTATTTCTAGGTCAATTGTTTCACAAAACATGCCAAGCGGCTAAATATGGTCTAGGCAAGATTATATGCAAAGAATGCGAACATGACTGGTCCATGCACAAGCACCTTACGTACGAGTTCTACAAGGTAAAGCGTACTAAACTTAATGAGAATGTTCAAGACAAAATCAACAGTACTGAGGAGATAATTGCACAAATCAATGAAAATCTCGCCTTCAACGAACAGCTGGTAAGTGATTATGAAGAAGAGTTCAAAATTATTCAAGATGTGGCAGCAAAATTTTCGTACATTCTTCAGGAGAATTCATTCTTTGTAAGTTCATAATTGGAGTTTGTGTGATTTGAGTTCAGTTCGGAACTAACTTTTGTTTGTTTGCTTTTGTTCGTATGTAGACTCACACTCGATACTTTGAAAATTATCTCGATTATTTAATCAAGCTCGAATCGCACAAATCAAAGCCAAATATAATGCCATTGATAAATTTGAAAAACAATTATCGGGAAAGTGGCCGTGTTCTGGCAGAGGTGATCCGAAAGGACATAAACATGAAAGTCAAGTTAGAAGACGTGCCAGTGCTCAAGAAGACACTGCTTAATCTTAAACATTCTGGACCAAACTTTCGACAAATTCTCGAGACAATTGCCATTCATGACCAGATACAGGAGAGAGAAATTCAATTCCAGGAAAAAGTAGTGATCAACTTTTCGGATAAACTTACAAGATTGGCACTTTATTTGAACAGCTTTTTTGAGCAGCCAATTGAGTAACAATTTGGATCAAACAAGTTACGTAGTAGCCGTAAAATAGAAGAATTTAGTTAGTTTTAACAAAATTGAAACTGGTTTGTGGAACACACAAAAATTATTTATTTATTTCTAATCTAGATATTGATTTATGTATGATATTTATTGAACGATTACGGGTCCCCAAAGTTTTAAAATTTTAATAAATAATGTTTTGCTTCTTGCTAACCAACATAACAAATATACTTATTGAAGAAATTAACTATTTAAAAAAGAATTATTATCTTTGTATCAACATAGTAAATATACGAACCATATGAAAAGTCTCCGATGTGATTCGATAGTTGGAGAATGCTCGAAAAGCATAAGAATGCAATCGTTTACTATTTTGAAGTGATTCTACCAAAATCTGATCAAATATCGCCACTTTGTAGTATCGTTGAGTAATCAAATGAAAACGACGATTTTCCCGTTGAATTCTCAAATTCAATTTGACAATTTTCGCACACTGGTCAATCAGTAGATAGAGAAACAGAATCTGGGCACCCACAAAAAGTACAACAACAAACACAACAAGCGGAATGTTTCGAATGTTGAAAAATATATAAATTAGATAGCCCATTATGAGAATGAAATCCGGAATTACGAGACTCAGGAATGGAGACCAGAATTGACTGTATAATCGAATTGACGCGCAAATGTGGAGCAACTTTCGATTTTGTTGGTAAAACTTTCGAATACTAGAGTTGAGTTGAACACTTTTACGAATTGGGTTTCGGGTTCGAGTTTTAGTCAACTTTCGATTAATTGAACACAGCCTGGACCAAACACCACTCTGTCTGATTGAAAGATAACGACTCGAAATGATAATGTACACTGAGAAGCCCATAAATACAAAAATATAATAAAACGCAACCAAAGGAAATAGAATAATCCAAAATAATCCCGAAATTAGACCGAGATTATAAGCAGAATTCCAGTAAACATTCATATACATATAAAGCATGATAATGAGATATAGTGAAAAGAAAATCGAAAATAACCACGATTTCGACATTCTATGATAGTGAAGGATTCGTTGGGAGATTTTCCGATTCAATCGGACAGAATCACAATTCAATCTACAACCATCGTAGTACATTTTATACTTTGAATCATTGATTACACTGATCGAGTAAATCGAGTAAATTGCAACCGAAATCCAAGTATGCACAAATATCGAAATGTCTGCAACTTGCCATAGAGGAGGTGGTAACATTTGATGGGTGAAAATGACTTTACTTTTTCTCAAATTATCCAAATTGATTTGATCATATTCGGTTCCAGATTCAAGCTCCAATCCAATAATTCCGTACAAATAAACCAGAACAATCGTGAGAACTGGAAATAGATAGTGAAGATGGATTCGATTTTCTTGGTTTGAGTTGATTTGAACAACTTTTTGAAGATCTACTTCAACCACCGGATCTAGTTGCTCGAATAAAGCATTTAAATGCGATAGAATCAGATGAAGAATATTCTT